>CAUYSK010053499.1:0-112208 GCA_963575035.1 Avahi laniger | reverse complement strand
CATATATATATATATATATTTAAATATATATATATATATTTAGTTGTCCATATCATTTCTTTCTATTTTTTTTTTTTTTTTTTTTTTAGTAGAGACGGGGTCTCGCTCTTGCTCAGGCTGGTCTCAAACTCCTGACCTTGAATGATCCACCCACCTCGGCCTTTCAGAGTGCTAGGATTATAGGCGTGAGCCACCTGCCTGGCCTAAAGGGGCCTAAAGGCTTGGAATGTTTTAAGTTAAGATAAGGAAGTCTGTTAATCAGAGACAGCCCCAATATAAGTGATCTGTTAAGCAAATTGATGACCTGCAGGTGATTTAAACTTTGTCCGGCATTCCCTTAAGTCCTGTTATTAATTTTATATCTTATTGTCATAAAGAGTCTGATTTATCAATTTTATGATCTCTGTTTTAAAATTAATGCTGGTCAATTGTTGTATCTAAATTCCAAAAGGGAGGAATTATAATGAAGCATGTGAGACCTTCCTTCCATTCATGGCCAGGAACTCAGTTTTCAGGTTTTTTTGGGATCCTGTTGGCTAAAATGGGGTCTATTCAGTTGATGGGGTAAAGAGGGGCACTTAGGATTTTATTTTAGTTCACGGTAGAAAACAGTTATAATTATAGCTTATGGCTGAGAAGAAATAAGACAAAAATATTTTTTTCCAAGTTATGTATACTGAAATAAATGAATAAATGAAACTACCAGTTTCATTTCCTTTTCTTGGACCAAAGGCTGCCTTGTGCAGATACTAAAGCCTCAGCAACTTTTTTAGGAATTTGTTAAATTCACCCCCTTTCTTACTTAGATGAAAAAATATCAACTTGATTTATTTTTTTTATTATTTATTTATTTATTTATTTATTTATTTATTTATTTTTATTTTTTTTGAGACAGAGTCTCGCTTTGTTGCCCAGGCTAGAGTGAGTGCCGTGGCGTCAGCCTAGCTCACAGCAACCTCAAACTCCTGGGCTCAAGCAATCCTTCTGCCTCAGCCTCTCGAATAGCTAGGACTACAGGCATGTGCCACCATGCCCGGCTAGTTTTTTTTTTCTATATATTTTTAGTTGTCCAATTAATTTCTTTCTATTTTTTTTTATTAGAGACGGGGTCTTGCTCTTGCTCAGGCTGGTTTCAAACTCCTGAGCTCAAACAATCCGCCCGCCTCAGCCTCCCAGAGAGCTAGGATTACAGGCGTGAGCCACCACGCCCGGCTGATTTATTTTTAACAATTTAAGCACAAAATTAATTATCTCAATGTAGTAAGTACTAGTATATATATGAAACTTGTATTGTGACACTTTATATTGCATATTTTTAAAAGTTTATTTCAAATAAAATCTACATCTAAGCAAAACATGCTGGGACCTATTTAAAATGCTGAATTGAGAATCTTGACTAAAGCTATAATTTAATGAAAAGCTGCCTTGATTTTCAGTAGTAGTGATTTAAATATTCTTTATTATAATGCCATGTTTCAAATCAAGTTATGCACATATAGTATTCACATACTATGTGCCAGGCATTGGATGGTATAGAGTTGAGAGATATAGAAACGATAAAGACATCTGTTTCCTGTGGTGTACAGACTAGGTACCCTAACCATTACTCCCCCAAGAATACAACTTAAAATGTAGGATATGATACTAAAGAAAACCAAAATCTTTTAAAATGCATCAGCAATCTTTAAATACTTAGTGACCAAAATCTAAGAGAGAGTAGGAACCTTGAAGGTAAATCGGGTACTGAAGGTGGCTTTTGACTTGAGAGCATTTGCTTAACATGAAAAACTTTCATGTTGATTTTCATTGCTTTGAGAAAATGCAGGAATAAAAAACAAAGCCAGAGCCATGTAGAGCATCTAATAGGAAACTCACTCACATAAAGCTGGGACTCCAAAGTACTATACCCTTCATATAAGGTAAAGGAAGAAATTGTCCTCTCCAAGAGACTGCAAAGAAAACTGCCTGTCTTCAACCTTGGGTTTAGGGGAGAAGGAGAGAAAGTACCCTTTGAAATTTCATAACCACAGCTAAATCAATGTAGGCCATTATAATGACGTTGTAGAACACTGAAAATAAAGAGAAGATCTTAATAGTAGCCAGAGAGAATGAACAGTTTACCTTCAAAGGAACAACAGCTAGACAGAGGGTTAACATGAGAATAATAAGAGAAACCAGCATTCAGAGGGATGATGTGTTCAGTGTGTTTAGAAAAGATGACTGTCAATCCAGAAAGATACTCAGTAAAAATATCCCTGAAAAGCAAAAGTGAAATAGGCATTTTTTGTTGTTGTTTTTTTTTAGACAGAGTCGGGGGAGAGAGAGAGAGAGAAAAATTGATTAAGAGTTTATTCTAAAGGATGTCCTTTAGGAAAAAAGAAAGCCATCCAAGATGGTAGTTAGGAGCTACAGAAAAATGAAGAGGAAAGAAGGTGGGAAATATGTGGGGAGAATCTAACCATCCTTGGCTGTAGAAGATAATAATAATGTTTTGTGGGGTTAAAAAATGTAAGCCCAAATAAAACCCAAATATGCAATAAAAGTGGCATCTAAGTTAGAAGAAATTGTTGCGAGATTCTTGTATCTTTTAAAAAAGATAGTGAAATAGACTTAATTTATGTTTTTTAAATATATGCATGCTAAAATCTTTCAGGTTACCACTAAAAGAATAGAAATAGAATATAAAATATTTAAACCAAAAAAAGAAAAATGGAATAAAGATAAGTAAGACATGATTCTTTCCTTTAAGACTCATATTACTTGGTAGGCAGTGGTGGACACAGATGTGACTTGGGGGCTATCTTAGACCCAGTTTATACATCACTGCAGATGTGTTTGGCTTCATCTTTACTCCTACCCCTCACCTCAAGGCTGAAACCCCTTGAATTGATTCTAGAGACTACAGAAACCCTAGCAAAGGCTCAAGCCATTCATGCAGTTGTCTGCTGCTAATGCTACCACTGCCACGAACTGAGGAGCCTCTGGACGGGTGCCAGTTGACAAGCAGAGATCACCACACCTGTGTGCTTGTGGTACCTGACCTTGGGTGCTGTCTTGCTTTTTTAGCAGTTGCTTGAAGGGGCTAGTACAGAAACCTGAAGTAGACGTGAGTTATCAACTCTTGGAATGGACTTTAACCAAGGAGAGAAAGGAGACAAGGAGCAGCCAGCAGATTGTTTATTCATCCTCCCTACTCTAATCTCCCCCACACTTTCTTCCCAAGGCTCTCTGATTTCAGCCTGTAGAGATATCCTGAGAGACTGACCAAAGCTGTAACCAGCTTGATTGCAAATCTTCTTCTATCTGTATACCCATCTTCCATGATTTACTTCCTTTTTTCTCTCACTTTTTCTTCCCTAGAATTGCACCCCTTCCGTAACATCAACTTTTGTCTTACAATGTTTTCTAGTGATTTCAGGCTATCACAGGGGCTTTAGACACCTACTTACGCTCCATTAGTGAATCCTCTGAAAGCCAACCAAAATAAACATGCAAAAGTGTGTAGTCTCTCTGCAAATGTGCTGTAAGATGATTTTCTTCTCCTCTCCCCTTTCTAACAAAACTGATTCTACCTCCTGAGCTCCTCTCATATAGAAATCTGGAGCCCTGGTAGTAGAAAACGTAAGCCATGAACATAAACACCTGTCATAAAATAAAATATGGTTAATACTACAAGAGAGGTACAAAGTATGCTTGGAAAATGGAATAGTCAATCAAGTTTGGTGGAGCACAGAGTACACAGGCGAAATAGTGGAAGATTAAAATTGAAAAATTGTCTTGTACTCTATTGTGGACCTTGAATTAAAGACTAGATGTTTGAATTTTATTCAGTGGATGATGGGAAGTCATTAAAAGTTTTGTTGTTTGGTTTTTGGTTTTTTTTTTTTAAAAAACATTGGGTCTCTCTGTATCATCCAGGCTGGTCTCAATGTCTTGACCTCAAGCAATTCCCCACGCCCCTTTGCCTTCCAAGTAGCTGGGACTACAGGTGTGAGTCACCATGCCTGGCAAATTTAAAAAAAAAAAAATTATTTTTAGAGACAGAGTCTTGCTATATCGCCCAGGCTGGAGTGACAGAAAAAATCCACAACTCAACATATAAACACCTTTATGTATTTGAGCAGAAACTTTACAAAAAAATTTTCCATTGTACTTTAGAATTTGACTTTCAGTTAGTTCTCTAGCATTATTTTCTTGATAACCTGACAGAGAGTACCACAGTGTTTCTAGACAATATTGCTTATGATAAAAATACCCCTGATTGGTAAACTGCATGTGCACTGGGAGAAAGAATAAATAAACTCTAGAGATCTAAGACAGATGACATGCTTTGAATTTTCCTGAGTGCAGTGATTTTTAGAACTGCGCATGTCCCCGTGAGGACCCCGAAGCTGTGCCTACGGAGCTGTTAGAAATTTTGGTTCCTGTTGTCCATGAGGCTTTTAAGACAGGACAGATCCTGCCTCTGCCTCAATGGGAGTCTTATTTTGCACTTGAATTACTACCTGTGTGAATGTGATAAGAAAGAATGGCTCACCCTGCCCTCTCAGAAAGCTGTGGTTCCTATCCTGTGTAGGAGGATGACAAATGTGGCCTGTGTAAGTCTAAGTGTTTAGTTGAATCAGACCTGAAAATGGTTGAGAAGACCACCTTAAACAAAACCAAAAAACCTAGAAATTATAAAAGGGTGATTTGATTGATTATAAAAAATTGTGAAACTTATACAAAAGATACAAAGAAATTCAGAAGGTAATTTAGAAAACATTTGCAAATCAGATGACAGATAAAGGTTTAATATTTATAATATGAAACTATCTTACTGGTTAATAAGGAAAATATAAATGGTACACTCGGGAAAAATAGGCACAGGATAAAAACAGGCAGCTGACAGAGAAGCAAAACCAATGGCCAGCAGTAAAATGAAAAGATGTTCAACAGTGTTAGTGATCAAGGAAATGCAACTTAATATACAATGACATCATAGCCCATATCATACTAACAATAACACTTCTCGTGGAGGGTTGGTGGAATGAAATGGTAGTATTTACTAAAACTAAAAATTCCTCAAACCTATCCATTGCTGTGGTACTGTCCCATAACAATAAAAGCATACCATGTAAGAGCAGCTGCATAAAGATGTTTACTGAGTGTTGTTATTAGTGACAACAGAATAGTGTGAACGCACAAAAGTAGGGGAATGGTTGAATAAAGGATGGCACATCTGTTCCTTGTACTATTTAGCAACCTTTAAAAATTATTTTTGTCTCTGCCAATTGACTTGGGGCTACTTCCTTTGAGGTATTGAAGTATACGGAAAATAAGGAGACAGAGAAGTGCATATAATACAACCCTGTATGTTGATGTACATATGTCAGGTTAATAACATGGGTTACTTTTGATGGGGCAGTTGGTGGAGGGGGTAGATGAAGAATACAAAGAAAACTGACACTGCCAAAAATAATATATAATTCCATTTATTTAAAATTTTATATGTGAGGCTATGTATAAAGAAATATATTATGATTATTTATCAAAATGTTAAATGGAGGTTATCCGAAGACAGTGGGTTTCAGGTAATTTTTAATGTCTGCCTTTGTGCTTTTAGGCATTTAAAAATATGTTTGCATATATACACACATACATACATATCTAATATATATTATGTATATATATATATAATATATATATTTAAATAAAGGAAAAACAAAAAAACTGTTTCACTAGGAAGAGAATCAGTCATTTGCTGAATGTCCTCTATATTGAGAAGCAGCATGCAGTAATGCTTAAGGAGTAGGTATAGCTCTGGAACTAAGCTGGATTACCTGCTGTGTGAAACTGGGCAAGGTCCCTAACCTCTCTTGGCCTCAATTTTCCTCATCAGTAAAACAGAAATAATAACAGTATCTAACTCATAGCTTTGTGAAGATTAAACGTATTACTACATGTAAAGTGATTAGAGCAATGCCTAGCACATAATGAGGACTCAAGAATTGTTAGCAATTGTTATAAACATGTGTTATTACTGTTTTTGCAGTATTATGCTTGGTATGTTGCTAAAGTTATCACATTTAATCTTAACAACCAATCTGTGAAGTAGCTAAGTACAATTCCCATTTTATAAATAAGGAAACTGAAACTCTTGGAGAGCTAAGTAACTTCTCTGACATCCCAGCTCATAATTTAAACCATGTCTTTCTTATTATAAAACACATAGCACTTGCTTTTTTCCACATACTACTTTACCTTCCTTCATTTAAAATGAAGGTATGCTGCATTATTGTTTGCTTTTAAGAGTTAGTACTTTAGGGTGAGAACTGTATCTGAAGTATTGGTTGGATAGCATATCTTTGCAGATCCGTGATCCTTGTAGGCTTCACCTCCAAAATTAAACTAGATTGAGCGAATGCTGAGAGCTTCTGAGAAGCTGTGTAGGCATGACTATTGTAAATATGTTATGCAGTATGTGTGTATGTGTGTGTGTGTGTGTGTGTGTGTGTGTGTGTGTATTTCTGTTTTTAAAGAAGATAATTATAATGTTTACCTCTGAGGCCTATTTCTGCATAATTATAAATTGATTTCTTTCTAAAATTTATTTGCTGAAAAGTAGAAATTTAACATCTCTATTGCCTTCATTTGAAACTTTTTAATCCTTTATATTTAGGTTATCTTCATTGTAATGAATACGATGGTCTGAGATTGAGGTGGCTGAGGCAGACATTAGAATCTTTCATCCCACAGCCTTTGATAAATGCAATTAAAGTGTCTGAATTGGATGGCAGAGAAATGGGAGATGCCCAGCCTGAAACATTTGACAAGGTACTTTTATTACATTGTGACAAACTGATGGACTCCCAATAATACCACTAGTTATGTTGCTGTGTTATTGTTAGTTTCCATCTGCTCCCAGACATAGCCTGATACAGATTCTTGGTACTCTGGGAAATTTTGATAAAGTGAACATGGAAGCAGTTTTCATTTGATGGTCAGCATGGTACAATGGAAGTGGTAACATTGGGATTGGGGATTATATGATGTTTTATATTTCCGGGTGCTCAGGTAAAGATTAGATGTTATTTGGGTCAGTACACAAACACGTGCACTGTATTGCTTTAATTCAGTAACATTTTATATAAGAGTATGACAGTTGAAGAAAAAGAGGTCATTTTAGTCAACTGAAATCGAAATACTAGTTCTTAAAATAAATGCTGAGAATTCAGGAATATAGTAATGGCTGTTTACGAAGAGTAACTTTTGTAAAAGTTTTTGCAACAGTCATCAAGAATATGAAATATCATTAGTAGACATAAGTAGACTTTAATTCTCCTATCCCTCCCTCCCAAAAAAATGAAAAAAAAAAAACAACTAAACACTGAAGATAAATAGGAAAATTTTCTGAAAAGTGTTACTGAGAAAACGTAATAAAGACTGTACCATTGGAATGCTGGACAGATATTAAAAAAAAAAGTACTGTGATATATTTTCAGTTTCAAAAGAAATGTTTTTATTTATTTGCTATTTGTCATGTTTCACATAGCTTCTCTATCTCTTTCTGCCTAAGAATATATTGTCAGTGTATATTTGCATCATTTGTCCTTTTTTCTCTCTAGGTGTTAGTGGATGCTCCATGTTCAAATGATCGAAGTTGGTTGTTCTCTTCTGACTCTCAGAAGGCAGCCTGTCGGATAAGTCAAAGGAGGAATTTGCCTGTTCTACAGATAGAACTCTTAAGGTGAGGACTGTTAATACAAAAGGGAATTTTGGTTTCTAATGTAATTTAAATAGGATGACAAAACATATCAGGCCCCCAAATGGAGGGCTTCCTGTGTAGGTATTAGCAAATGTTCCTCCGAAGGCTACACTCAGAAAATTCCAGCCTCTTCCTTTTCCGCTCTCATGCTGTAATGCTCACCCCACTCCCCACAATGAAAGGTAGTACTGCTGTGCGTTGTCTTTTAAAAGGCATAAACCATTTTACTGTGGTTCAAAGTTGTTTGCTTGCTGGGACCATCCCAAGCCTAGGGTTCATCACATTATTCTTTCTTTTACCAGAATCTGGGTAGCCCCCATGCAAGAGCGGTTTTGGATCATGATGCATTTTTTATAATGTTCTGGATGAATCATCCCCTAGGAAGTTATAGCTAGTTGTTAGCACTTTATCTTCACTCCAAGAATTTTCCAGGAGAGATATTTGGTTTCCTTCAGAACAGAGGCATTTGGGGAAATTCTTGTTTTGGTTCCAAAAAAGATTTCAGTTTATACCCTACTCCTAAGTAATTCCCATTTTTTTAATGCTGAAAAAAATTCTTCAGAATATTTAAAATATAGTTAAATGGTGCCTTATCACTTATTACCTCTTACATGTAGAATGACAGTGAATGATGGTATGCATTTCTGACAACATGCTTTGCTTCCAGCTTCTGACTGATACACAACAATGAACATATGCCATTACCTAAACATTACAACCAATACTAATACATAGTCTTGTTCTCGTACCAGATCATGTATCGCCTCATTGTGGTGATTCTTGATAGTAGCCAACATTTCTCATTTGGCAATTAGACCACTTGTTTGTATGCTTCTGCTGTCAGCCTTTCATATTAACCTTGAGATATTTTGAAAACTCTGTACCACCTTTTCCTTTTACCTCTTGGGTTATTAGCTTTGAGATGTTGCCTAGCTACTTCTCTAAATCATATTTCTCATCTAAACTTTATTGATTTGTCTTCTTAATGAATTATTCCTGCTACTCTGGGGCCTTGCCATTGTTATCCCTTGTACCTTATACAGATACTAAATTTTGTGATGGCTCATTAGCATTGTGACTTCCAATTTTTAAGCTGTGGGTAAGCAACGAGGTTTCCTGAGATTATTATTTTTCTACTTCATGTCAGAAAAATCTCCCTTTGACTTCTTTTTCTTCTTGTTCATTACCAGGCTTTCTGTGTATAGTCTGTCTACTGTTTTTTTCTCTCATTTTGTCTTAATTCATTGTATTTTATCTTGTTTCCTTTATTCTTTCAAGCCTATTCTTATTAAAGTTACTAAAGACCCATTAATTGATAAATGGATATTTTTCTATGTTAATTTTACTTGATTTATTTTAAAAATATATTTGATAGGATTTTAAAATTTTTGGAGGGGAATGGGGGTACAGAATCTCACTCTGTTGCCCGGGCTAGAGTACAATGGCATCATCATAGCACATTGCAACCTCAAACTCCTGGGCTCAAGCGATTCCTCTGCCTTAGCCTCCCAAGTAGCTGGAACTACAGGTGTGGATCACCATGCCCAGCTACTTTTTTTTTCTATTTTTTGTAGAAATGGGGTCTCCCTCTTGCTCAGACTGGTCTCAAACTCCTGACCTCAGGCAATCCTCCTGCTCTCAGATTCCCAAAGTGCTGTGATTACAGGCTTGAGCCACTGCACCCGGCTTTAAAAATATGCTTTCGGTCATACAACTAATGCATGGAAACATTTTCATTGTAAAAACAAATTAAATAATACAGATGAAGCAAAAGGCCCTCATGGCCACATACCTAACCATATACAAACTTTCTTCATAGAATTAACTGTTGGACTTAAGTTTGGTGTATACTCTTTCAGACTTTTTTCTATACCTTTTCTTACAACTATATATGCATAGAAAAATAAATTAAAAAATAACGGCTACTATTATGTCTATATTGTTCTATAACTTGCTCTTTTTTGTACTTAATATTTCTTAGTCTTTCCCATGTGAATCTACTTTGGTCTCTTTAAGTTCTGTGAAATAGTCAAGAAAATCAGTCTATTACAGTCTATTTAATTCTCTATTTTTGGATATTTACATTCTTTGTTTCTTTTTTTTTACTTTTGTGAACTGTCCTTTAATTTGTCTCATTGGATAGGTGCACTCACAGTTTTCTTGATTAAATATTGAGATGGGGAATTCAAGATCAAACACTTTAATAGTTGTGTTGAACTGTTCTCCAAAAAGACTATACCAGTTTATACTCTCTGCTGCACTTGGCTTTGTTGACTACTTTCTCCCACTTATAATATTCTCTTCCCTTGACATTTGCGATTATATGCTTTCCTGGTTTCCTCCTTCCTTCTTTTGTTACTTGTTCTTCATATTTTTCTTTATTTGTCCTCAATCAGCTCATCCCACAAATTTTGGATTTCCTTAGGCTACTGATATTGGTACTTTTCTCTATCTGATGGCTTCAAATGATATAAAATGCAATCTCCCAAATATGTGTCTAAGTTCAAATCTTTGTTCTTAGCCTCAGACCTATATATTCAATTACCTATCAGAGATCCTCAGACACATAAAACTCAACTAGTGAAGAGAAGACTCATAATTTCTAATGCTCTTCTAGTTCTCCCCCAAACATCAAAACAAAAATTCGAAACAGAAACCCCACCTGGCCTCTTGTCTCTTTTTTATCCTAGTAAATACCACACCACCATGCATTTGCCTAACTCAGAAATCCATCTCCAACTTCCCTCTTTCTCTTCTATTCAACCAATCACTAAGACGTCTCAGTTGTACTCGTTACATATCTCTCAAGTCCATCCAATGCTCTCCTTCCTGAATAGCCTAGCCTAGCCACCAGCATCTGTCACCTAAATGAGTTCAACTGGCTTCTAACTGTCCTCCAGTGCTGAGCTTCACTACTCCACTCTCCACAGTGAAGTCAAAGTGATACATCTGAAATGTAAATCCCGTCATGTTGTTATCCCTCTGAAATCCTGCAGTGGTTCCCTATTACAGGCAAGATTTCACTCACTTAGTATAAGAGTCAAGTCCTCTGTCAGTCTGGCTCCTACTTACTTTCTAGCCTCATTGCCTCAGGACTCTTACAGCACTGTGTTCCAACTGAGCAGTTTCTCGAACACTCCATACAGTGTCTCATTTCGGAGGCCAGTGCATTTCTTCTTCCTTCTGCTTGAGATTTCTTCTAATTTACCCTCCCCTTTCTCCTGGCTAACTCTACTAGTTCTTTAGGAATCATCTCTGACATCTCTTTACTGAAGCCTTACCTGACTTCTTAGGCCTGGAATGGATATTCCTCTCATGTCGTTACCTTCTTTTAAAAATATATTTATTGTCTGTTCCTCTGCTAAATATTTGCCTAATACTTGTCTCTCTCTTCAACAAGACTTTAAGCCCCATGGGAGCAGGGATTGTTTTATTGTTTTTATTCCCACTATATAATTTGATGCTTGGCATGTAGAAGGGGCTCAGTAAATAATTGTTTAAAAACAGTAAATTACAAGGTTTGAGTATTTATAATTTACAGCTGTAATTAAATTGATAGCAAAGTCAATCTGACAAAAATAATGATGTAATCATTATTGTGCTACCTGGTAATTAGACATAAATGTAAAGCAATCTACATAATTTATTTTGATTAGTATTGCTTTTACATAGCCAAAGCATGGTTGTACTTTTAGTTTAATTTTTTTTCTTCACGTGATAAATTTTCCTTAGCGTTATACAGCATTTGAATCATCATTGTGAAGATCATGCATATACATAAACCTCATTCAGGCATCTTCTTGTGCCCTAACAACTAAGGTTCTTCCTTAGTGACCACTCCTCTCTTTCATCATCTTACGACTCAAAAGGAATGCCTTTAGTACCACATAGCTTTAGTAGCAAATTGACAGGGCACAAAACTGAAATCTCAATCACAATGAATGTTGTTTTTCATGTAATCATATGTGATTGGGAAAGGCCATCACACCAGCCATCTCCTATTTTTTTCCTTCAGCAGCTGCTCTACATTCCCTGCTTCTGCTGCCTGGTCTATCTGAGAGGTTTTGGAGTGACTTGAAGCAGCTGAAAATCTGAGTCCCTAGGCTATGCCATTGTGTTGATAAAGGGGAAAAAGCAGGGTACCCAAACTATAGGCACAGAAAATGGTCTGATTCCTGACATCTACAAGTCTTAGGGTTAAAAAGATAAGGGAAAAAAATGATAATACCAGACATAACCTCTTTTTTAATCTCCTGCCCTTGACTTCAAAAAATGAAAAAAGATAAAAGACTATAGCAGTTTTATCATCATGGATAGCTCTGTTATATCACTATATCTTACAAACAAGTTTCTCTTGCTCGTCTTCCAATCCTCCTCACCTAATGATGCCATACCTTCCTTTTTAAAAGGGCAATCGTTTTATTCCACAATAAGAGATAAAAGATTTTAAATGCAAACATGCAAGAGAGTAAATACATTGATGTACGTGAATTTTAGTCACACTGTAAAGGATTGATAGTAGATCCTTATTGGATTTGCAAAGAGCAATTAGAATGCAAGCAAGCAAATACTACTTGGCCTGATATTGTGGACAGAAGATGGCATTCAGAGGGATAAAAGGAGTAGAAAGAGCAGTCAAGAGATAAATAAGGGAAGCTTTTTGATTATACTGTTTTGTGAAAGACTAGACTTGTATCTGCATTTGTCTATTGACAGATATGCTCAAAGGTAATTTATACACAATGGAATAACGTACAGCCTTTAAAAAGAAGAAAATTCTGTCATACACAGCAACATAGATGGAACTAGAAGACATTATACCAAGTGAAATAAGCCAGGCACAGAAAGATAAATATTGTGTGATCTCACATGTGGAATTTAAAAGAGTCCATCTCATAGAAACAGAGAGCAGAAAGGTGTTTTTTAGAGGCTGACGGAAGGAGGAAGGATGGGGAAAGTTCAGAAATTGATCAACAAGTACAAAGTCTCAGACTGGAGGAAAAGTGCTAGTGATCTATTGCACTGCATCAAGACCACAGTTAATAATAATGTGTATTTCAAAATTGCTGAAAGAATAGATTTTTAATATTCTCATGTAAGTTGGTGAGGCAATAGATATGTTAATTAACTTGACTGAATCTTGCTATGATATATACATAGACCAAAACATCACATTATACCCATAAATATTCACAATTATTATTCAACAATTAAAAAAAGATACCTTATGCCCTTCAAGGCTGCATATTCATTTAATTTACTAGAAATTATTCTTATTTATAGTAAATAAGCACTGTGCATAGTGTTCAGTATTTTAGCTATTGAAAAGATAGTATTCTATAACCAAATATTAATCTTGAATATTTTATGAATGTGATACTTAAATGAAAATTGGTAACTTATTTAATAGAAGTTTTTTTAGTTAAATTTTTTAAAAGAGTGTTAGAGTATTAACAAATACGTAATGTTCTTTTAAAAATTTTTAATAAATTAATGTATGTATAGAATTATATATAATCATGAAAGTAGTAATCTAACTCGCTTTTGTTTTTAGCATGAAAAGCTTATTGGAAGGTACAGTGATGACAGGAGAAAGATCCCCAAAGCAGATGGGTTCATTGTATACTTAACAAGGACTCTTTGATTTATCCATATAGGTATGAAAGAATTAGAATCTCCTATTGAATTTATAAAACATGAAGACATAAGTTATATAAAATTCTCTCATACATCTATCTCCAAAACTACAATATTTTCAGGATATTAGAATGAGGGGCAAAGATATAAGGAATAATTGAACATAAGTCAGTTCTATTAATGGAATACCATTTAAAAGTATAACCTAGGCCAGGCACAGTGGCTCATGCATGTAATCCTAGCACTCTGGGAGGCCGAGGCGGAAGGATTACTTGAGCTCAGGAGTTCAAGACCAGCCTGAGCAAGAACGAGACCCCGTCTCTACTAAAAATAGAAAAATTAGCCAGATGTTGTGGCATATGCCTGTAGTCCCAGCTACTTGGGAGGCTGAGGCAGGAGGATTGCTTGAGCCCAGGAGTTTGAGGTTGCAGTGAGCTACGCTGACACCAGGACACTCTAGCCCGGGCAACAGAGTGAGACTCTGTGTCAAAAAAAAAAAAAAGAAAAAGAAAACTTTGGTCAACTGCAAAAGCAAAAACAGGATTCTACAAATAATAAACTGAGTCTTAAAACAAGCAAGTACAGAAAGGAATGGGTCAAAAACAGTTCGGGGCTCAGTCAAAAGAGCAGCAGAGTGATATTAAAGTGGGCTTCCGTGTAAAAATCATTTGTCACACTCTGTTTACATTACTTGTTTGTTAATATCCCCAATGGCATGCACAGCACCAGGCAAATAGCAAGTGCTTGTATAAATAGAAATGGACAGATGGGTGTACAGGTGGATGGGTGGATGGATGATAAGAAAATCTTGAATCCAACACCCTGGGTCTTTTGGTCAAACAAACTAAAAGTTCTTATCAGCTCCTTAAAAAGGACTAACTATTGGCCAAGTGTAGTGGCTCACACCTGTAATCCCAGTACTTTAGGAGGCTGAGGTGGGAGGATCACTTGAGGCCAGGAGTTTGAGACCAGCCTGGGCAATATAGTGAGATCCCATCTCTATAAAAAGTAAGAACACTTACCGGGGTGTAGTGGCATGCACCTGTAGTCCCAGCTTCTTGGGAGGCTGCAGTGCGCTCTGATCGTGCCACTGCACTCTAGCCTGCATCACAGAGAGAGACTCTGTCTCTTTAAAAAAAAAAAAGGAGTAAGTGGAAGTTAGAACCCTACAGTATATTCTTTGGCGTTTGTGGTAAATATTTATACAAGTTAGTATTAAAATAAATATAGTTGTCTTTCCATAGCATGGTTTATCCCTTCTCAGTTAATCCTTTTGTTATCTTCACGAAATCCCAGTTTAAAGAACCCCTCTGGCTATGTTATAAGTTGATACATGAATTGAATTATCTCTACCTGGCTATTGAAATCAAAATAGCTATACCCAGAGTGCAGGGCAAAATAGGTAAGCAACAGCCCGTGCATATTTTGTTTCTACCAGGTTTATTTCTGTCCAGGTACACTCCATTTGACATGTACTTTTCCTAGCGCAGGGCTCTCTCTGCTATTTATACCCAGAGGTCATCACGTCGTCTATAGTGAGTGCTAAATCATTTCTCAAGAAAAGAATACTTTTTAAAAGCAATACAAAGAGTGTTTCAAATGCAACTTGATTGATCTTTCTCCTCAGATGGTGGTTTCTGGCCTAATGATAAAGAATTTCTTTCCCTTTCTATTGAGTGGCAACTGAATTCCCTTTTGCATCACAAGTGGTGTATTTATTGATTCACTGCCACTGTCGAGGCACACCAAACCTTTCTTCATTTAGCCACTTCGCTTGACCTTTAGGTGAGACATCTGGGGTGAGGCCAGGACTCCTCCTCATAGCTTACTCATTCCCTCAAAGGAGGAGCTATCCCTCCCCGTGCCCAGCATTAACTCAGTCGATAAACTTTTCAAGCCCAGTACCTTATTGAGTCACTGTTCTACGCCCAGGCAGTGTATGATTGCTCCTCCAAAAGAGCTCATGGCCAAAACAGGAAACAGAGAGGTAAGCGAATAATTACCTTCACTCAAAAACCTTTTGATAAACAAATATTTGCCAAGAACCTAGTATGATGAGCATGGGAAATTGGCCACTGCCAGCCCCTGAGCATAGTAGCCTTTCTCAGACCTCTTTGAAAGTCATGTTTCATGACCTGAAATACAACAATGGACAATCTCAAGGGAAACTTTACAATTCTTTCCTTAATCAATCAGAACCACATACCTAGAATCCTTCCTATTGGAGTCATCTATTGCTGTATAACAAACCATTCCAAACTTAGTGGCTTTAACCAGTAACAATTATTTTTTCTCATGATTCTGTGGGTTGACTCAGTTGGATGGCTCTTCTGATCCATTTGGCAGTGGCTGGAGTCACTCACTCAGCTGTATTCAGTGGGCATCTGGACTCAGAGAGAAGGCTCAAGAAGGTTTCACTCATATCTGGTGCCTAAGTGCTTCTTCACATAGGCCCTTGACGTGGTTGGCTTGGGCTTTCTCACAGTGTGTGGTGGTCTCAGGATAGTCCGAATTCTTAAATGGCAGCTGGCATCTAGAGGGAGGATGTAAAAGTGGCCATTCCACTAAAGGTCTGGGGTCAGAAGTCCCAGAATGTCATATTCTCCATATTCTATTGGTCAAAGCAAGTCAGAAGACCAGTTCAGGTACCAGGACAGGGGAAATAGACTCTGCCTCTTGGTGGGTGGAGCAACATGCACATACATGGAAGAGAGGAATTGATGACAACCATCTTTGGAGACTATCTACCCCGCTTCCATTGAATAGAGAATAAATTCCCCCTTTTGCCTAAGGTCATCAAGTTACACCATTAACAATAATTTCAATACTGTGTGACAGGTTATGTAAGAGAGGTAAAAATTTGTTACCATGTTGTCAGAAAAGAGAAAATAATCAATACTACTTTTGGAAGAATTTATCTGGAAATTCTTCATGAAGGTGATAACTCTTTATGATAATCCTCAAACCCTTGAGCTTTAGCAGAGGTATTTAGGGCACCTAAAAAACTGCTTCATATAGTGCACATTTCTTAGGGAAAATAAACTGTGATTGGCTAACAGGTCTGTATGAGTCAGGGTAGGATACTACAGCAACAAACAACTCCCAACTCTCAGTGGTCTCACACTTTAAAGGTCTGTTTCTCATACATGTCACAGTTCAATGCAGACTATCAGGTAAGCCCTAGAAAGAAAGGAAAAGGTTTGGTGCAACTCATCAGACTCTGCTGCAAACTCTTACTAATCCATCGTTACCTTTCTAAGATGTAAATATCCTCTGTTATTTTTTTTTAAAAAATGCCTAATTTGTATTTAATGCCTGTTAGCAGCCATTTGAGAAGAACTGGATACAAGACACAATTCTAAAGAAATATCTGAGCAGGGTCCTCTGAAGGGCTTTAGAGGCCCTAAGCTCTAAAAGATGTGACAGAAACTTCATCCACATCTTACCCCTTTTCACAATGTCAACCTAAATAAAAACGATACTGAACCACCCTCTCCCTGAAAAAATGTAAGAAAGTCCAACAAATTTCTGATTTTTCCCATGATTATTTGTTTTTCAAAAATATTTAATCCCCCAGAATGATGTGTGTGTGTGTGTGGATGTGTGTGTGTGTGTGGATGTGTGTGTGTCTGTATGCATAGTCTGCCTATCAAATAATCAAATCTAGCCCAGTACCTAAAGAACAAATACCAGAAGATAAAGGGCAGGAATACATAAAATTGTGGCAAATGTACAATTTTCCATAGAGCCCTCCATCCCCACCCCATCAAGGACACTCCTCAACACTTCATTCAGGCCAATCTGACCCACCTTCTAAATAACTTATTATTCCTGAAGAGATAGTGTTCCACAGTTCTGCATTGACAAACTACATAACTTCTAGGATCCTAGGTAGTTTGTAAGAGATTAAGCAGAAAACTTGAGTTTGTATTTGCTTGTTTGTTTTTGTTTACTTGTTTAGTTTGAATCCTAAAGGATGTGGACCAGAATGTTTCTCCACTTATCCTATCCTGATACTTCAGATATTTGAGTCTGAGTTCTTGATATATTTGTTATATTTGTAATGATTTCATAAAGAAGACTGTGTATTTTTACAAGAATGTGGAAATGAGGTTTAGTCAGCATAAAATTGACTATGCTGCAGTAGCAAAAATCTCAAAGGCTTAACACAACATAAGTTTACTTCCCACTTATATGAACTCCAATGCAAGTTGACCAAATCTTGCCTCCATCTGGTGACTCAGGGATCTAAGCTTCCTGTATCTGTTGATGCTGCCATCTCAATGTGTGAATTCACAGGTTGCCATGGTTAGGAAAGAAAGGGATGGAAGAGGCAAAAAAGCTCTTCATTTCCTTGGTTTATGAGTAACACATGGCATTGCCATGTACAATTCATCCAGTAGAAGTTGTCAAATGACCTCCACTTCACTTCAAAGGAAGCTGGAAAATATAGGGGAACACATCGTAAACTTGATGAATATTAACCATCTTTGTCTTATTAGGGGAATAAGGTTACTTTCAGAAAGTTAAACAGGCAACATTCACGTACATTGAGTGAAATTAGGAAGTCAGGAGTGTGTGTGTGAATGGGTGATGAAAGAGTCTGGGAGAGATCCATGAGCGCCATGTTGCTCTGGAAAATCATTGGCTAATCTAGAGATTAATAGTCATAGTCATGGGGCTCTAGGTCACTGACCATGTGTCAATTTTTCCTTCTCCTGGGAAAGAAGAGTTTTCTAAACTGACACTTTTGTCATTACAGCAAGGTGCTGCAAGACTCTTATTTCAACACAAAATATAATTTAGACATACTGCAGAAAGGGAAAAGAACTGGAGATAGGATTGTAAAATTACTGAGATAAAGCCTCCTCTGTTCCAGAATTATAACTCATTATCTTAATGATACTATTAGAGAAAAGGGGGAGAGTGTCTGCCCTTCAGTGCTTCCAATGATGAGAGTAAGGTCATAGCAGATGTCACCAATTGCCATCATTTCTGCCCCAGGTAAACAAAGTCATGCAAGCAAAGCTTGGCAGCTGGCATGCCTCCATTTGCCAAGCTCTCCATCTCAGAATGGGCACCCCCACCCCCAGCTCTAGTCATTGATACATGTCAACATTTATATAAAAGGTAAGTCATTCACCTTTGTTGCAGTTTGTGATTTAACAGGAATAGACACAAAAAGAACTCAATTCTTTAAAGAACAAAGTAGTAATCACATAACCCTTTGCTTGTCAAATTTATCCAGCTACAAACATGATTGTAATAGTGCTTGCCTTAAATTTACCCCTTAGGATCATGAGAAAAATTTTATGACACTGCCAGTGATGTATATACCATGAAGGCATCACAGAAAACCATTATTATTTGTATTCACATCAAATCCCAGAGATTAGAAGTCGAATTGGTGAACTAGAACTTTTATTTTTCTCCCTTGCATGTAGGGCACAAGAAGTCACTATGGGAATGCATTCTGATTCCTGTACGCTCAAAGGAATACAGATTTTGTTCATTTTTTGTTTTCCTGCCAGTGAAAATAACAGCAATTTCAGCTCAGTTTCTTCATACCATATGACTTGGAATTTATGCCTTTTGCTTGGCTGGCTTACGATGGCCATTTATAGAGCTATAATTTTATGTGCCACCTTCCCATAAAATTCACTCCAATTTGTAAACCCAAAGCCAATGATACACAAACCAGGTGTTCAGAGACACATGAGACAGAGACTCAAGTCTAGGTTAACGTGTTTCCTTACTCTTCCTTGGACCTTGAATTTTCAGTTTAGCAAGTCCAACCCCCACATAAAGGAGCTCCATTCCCTTCCCTAGAGTGCCTGTTGGCAGAAGGCAACTTATATGGAGGGTAATCTTTGGAATTCGTGTGGTTCTACGTGAGGTTCTATGCAGAGGCAATGCCTCCATGACGAGAAGCTGCCTTGGCTACACATGGGCTTGCCTGGAGAGTGTGTGTTCTCTGTATTTATCTCCCTGGCTGTGTGGAGCCCACTGTCTTATGAAAGTGAATCCAGCTGACAATATAATCTTATATCTAGAAAATCCCAAAGACTCCACCAAGAGACTCATGCAATTGATAAATAAATTTAGCAAAGTCTCAGGTTACAAAATCAATGTACATAAATCAGTAGCATTCTTATACACCAATAACAGCCAAGCTGAGAGTCAAATCAAAGACTCAATACCATTCACAATAGCTACAAAGAAAATAAAATACCTAGGAATATACCTAACGAAGAGAGCGAAAGATCTCTACAAAGAGAACTATGAAACACTAAGGAAAGAAATCGAAGATGACACAAACAAATGGAAAAACGTATCATGCTCAGGGATCAGTAGAATCAACATTGTTAAGATGTGCGTACTACTCAAAGTGATTTACAGATTCAACACAATCCCCATCAAAATACCAATGTCATATTTCACAGATCTAGAAAAAGAATTCTACGCTTTGTTTGGAACCAGAAAAGAGCCCGGATAGCAAAAGCAATCTTAAGTAAGATTATAAAGTTTCTTTTTTCTTTCTTTCTGTGGTGTGTGTGTGTGTGTGTGTGTGTGTGTGTGTGTGTGTGTGTTTGCATGTGTGCGTGTTTACGCTAGTTTGAGTTAGGTCTTTGTGATTTACACCCAAAAAAGAACTCATCAACAAAAACCCATTTTCCTCTTCTAAGTCACCTTCACACCCATCACCATCTTCCCAACATCTCTCCGCCCTCCAGTAAGGGGAAGCATCACCTCTGACTCCTCCTCATCCATCTGCTCCCACAGGTGTGGGGTGCCAAATCTCCTTGGATACGCCAAATCTCTTCCAGATGTCAAATCTTTCAACCTATTGGTGTCTTTGAATCTAAAGTGTGTCTCTTGTAGACAGCACATTGAGTGTGAAGTGCCTGAGGAATCTTCAGCTGTATTCAAACCGGAAGTTAGAGAAGCCAATCTGGAGTTCTGGAGATAGACCAAGGCCAGCAATTGGGGAGACATGGTCAAAACCAAGAACCTGGATACGGTAGCTGAAAAAGCTTGTGCAGATGAGAAGGCCAGGGCTGGAGCCCCACAACCATATTAATGGGTGGGAGGAGGACATTGCTCATTTTTACTCTCCTCAAAGTTACAGCCATCTTACACAGGCCCAGAAGAAACCTCAGCAGCAAAATATCAGGCCCTACAGAGGTGAAAAAGGATCCAGGAAGTAGCAGGACCCTCACTGCGTGCTCCTTTCCTCACGCACGGACCCCATCTGTCTGGACATTGGCAAGGATCTAGATCTGGGGGTGCAAATGAGCCCTTTTAGCATCTTCAGCCACATCTCCGAGTGCCAAAGGCTATTATTGACTGAGGCAGGAATATGGTTTTGGAGCTCTAAAAACCAATTTCTACCCTCTTTCCTAGATACAAATCTCTCATTTGTTGTCTTAGATTTCCCACTTCTCCATTAAAAACCTCTGTTTCTGGTGGTTATTGATCACTTCCATGGCAGAGTGGCAGACCAGAAATTTAGTTCATTCTGAATTGGGGCACAATGAAGGATTCTGGAAAGGTCCTCAGGCTTTGCAATCAAGTTCAACCTGCACCAGGAGGGATTTAAAAGGGGAGGGGACAAGAGCTGACATGCCACAAACCTGATCTAACTTGGCTGCAAGTGTATCAGTAAGTATGCATCTCAGGGAAGGTGCAGATTGAGGTTAGCCGAATAAAAGGAGAGGTGACAGCTGGTTTTTCAGAAGGCATTTTGATGAAGTTTCTAAGCAAGGAAAGAATACTTGCTGACAGACACCAGTCACTACTGTGATAGCAGACAATTTTCTGGGGCTTTGACTTAATCAAAGTGTCCATATTGCAAATGCCAGACAGTCGGTGTGTGCGGCATGCAGTTCAAGACATTTGAAACTTTAGATGTTAAAGTTTTCTGCTCTTTTATTCTTTCTAAACATACTGTTTGTAACTTTTGTCTTTGAAGATTATGTGGTAAAAGACAAGATAAATTCATTGGTCAACATTCCCAAAACAGTAGTTTGCCAAAACTAAACTATATATCACAAGAATAAATAGAATCTAATCCCTGGTGCTTGCATTTTTGCAAGCTTATGTACTCAAGTAAGATGGTGTGGAAGGAGGAAAGGAGCTAAACTTCAAAATGCAAAGGGCAAGAACATTCCTTTCAGCTCCATGATCCTGAGTATTTCTTTGGCCCACATATTAATCTCCAAAGAGAAGCTCGGCAGTGCCCGTATTTCTGAGCCTTGATGTGTTATCTATAAAAACCCAGGGACTAGCTTAGTACAGGGCTTTCAGGTGGTTCTTACTGCTTTCAACATCGTGCTTTCACAAATCAGTCGTGCAGTTGGTCAAGCTGAAAAGGATTAATTGAGTATCTGCCACGTGGTCAAACCAGGGGCTGGCAAATTATGGCCCTCGGGCTAAATCCAGTATTTGTGTGGCCCATAGACCTTGCTGGAGCAGGCTGCCACTGTGAGCTAAGAGACTAGCCAGGGCATTGCCCCCACCCCCATTTCCTGCTCTTCTCCCACAATCTGCCTCCCAGGCCAATGGTGCTGCTCAGGACCCATGCTGGTCACCACCTGCACATTGAAGTCTCTGCTATTGGCAACTGCTGGGCATCAAGCAATCCAGGACCCTCCAGCCAGTTTCCCAAGTTAAGAGAGCCCAGCTCCCCAAGAGGAGAGAAAGGCATGCCAGGACCTGGGCATCACCAGGGCAGAGAGTGAAACTGATCATGGCGGTGAGCCTCCCCCATTCCAGCCCCACACCCTTGCTCCCAGAGCCTAGGGTCAGGACCGTAGGGCTGGTCTCTCTTCTTCTAGAGAAAGTGTGCAGCAGATGGCAACTGGGCACAAAGTTGCCTGCTACCCAGGACCGGCCACCCCAAGCAAATCTGGCAGGGCACCACAGGACTTCTCTCTCTTGTTATCTCAGAACCCACATCAGTGTTGCCTCTTGGCCTGTAAAGCCTAAAATACTTACTATCTGGCCCTTTACAGAAAAAGTTTGGGACCCTTGGTATAAATTCCCATAAAACACTGTAGCCCAACAGATTAATCATTAAGGTAAAAGGGGTGCCAGAGAAGGGGGAAGCCTCAAGAGCTTATGTTAGGAAATCAGAGGTTCTTAATGTTCATTTAAGACAGAGATGCAAACTATAGACTTATATACCTGAATCCACTCACTTCTGAAAGTTGCATTAATTTCTTACCTTTTGTATCGTCTCCACACCAGACTTGGTTATATGGGGTATTTGAATGCCACCTACTGGGCACACATGGCCTCCACTCATTGGAAATGATCATTCACGTTGTGAAGAGATGGCAGTAACGGCTGGCATCTGACCACATTGCCTGCATTGCGTTGCACTGCACGCCACAACTGGCGGAAGGGCTTGAAGTACAGGGAGAGATGTTCTGTGCAACAACCAAATTCCTCACTCATGGCAGAGCAGTTTCCCAACCTCTTTGTTAGGGGCTGTCCTGTGCATTGTAATATGCTTTGCAGCATCCCTGGCCTCTACTCATGTGGTAGGTTGAATAGTGTCCTCTGAAACCATATGTCCAAGACCTAACTGCCAATACCTTATTTGGAAATAGCATCTGTCTTTCGGATGTAATCAAGTTAAGGAGTTTGGGATGAGATTATCCTGGATTTAGAGTGGGTCCTAAATCCAATGGCAGGTGTCCATATAAGAGAAAGAAGAGGGAGATTTGAGACGTGGAGACATAGAGGGGAAGGCCGTGCAAAGATAGAGGCAGAGGTTGGAGTGATGTTGCCACAGCCATGAAATGCCAAGGACTGCCAGCAGCCAGCAGAACGTGGGAGAGGCAGGGAAAAGACTCTCCCTCAGAGTCTGCCAAAGGGAGCAACTTTGCTGACACCTTGATTTTGGATGTCTGGCCGCCAGAACTGTGAGAGAATAAGTTTCTGTTATTTTAAGCCACCGAGTCTGCATAGTTTGAGATGTACAGCAACATCAGGAAACTCATACAGCCCACTAGATATCGGTAGCATCCTTCCCCAGATGTGACAATTAAAAATGCCTCCAGATATTGCCAAATGTCCCCCGAGGAGCAAAATCATCCCTGGTTGAAAACCACTGTGTGAGAATTATGTCCTCCAATCTCAAAGGAAGGGATCCTTGAGCTGCATGAAGGCTACCCAGCCATCGCACACACTGGATGGCAGGTCAAGACCGTCGACATGTGAGGTGAATGGGGAATGCAGTTAAACTAGGGGAATGGAAATGCAGAAATAACCAGTAACTTCCTTTTTTGTTGATTAGACATTCTCTGGACCACCATAGGACATAAACAGGAACCCTCTCTAATCCATTTTGATCACTAAACATTAAGAGAATTATAATCTTCACTTCTTTGCGAGGTGGGAGGTGAAGTCCAGCAGCCTAGAAATAGAAAGGAGCCCGGCAACCATCGCACATGGAGGGAGCCCTTCCTGCCACACAGCCTGTGTCCAGGAGAAAGTACAACAGTCGACAGAGGGATTGTGTTTGCCTCCCAACTCTTGGCCTCTTCCACTGCCAGTTAAAGTGAGATGCTCACTTCAGCTCTATTTCTGGGAATACACTTGGGCCATTTTCAAAAAGAGCTCAACACAGTTGCTGGTTAGAAGCGTGGGCTTTGGAGCAGAGCTCTGCCGTGCATCGGCTGTGTGAATGTCCTCAAGTCACAGAAATTCGCCAGCCCTCATGCCCTTAATCTATAAAATGGAGGCAGCCATGGTGTGCTCAGCTCAGAGCAAGTATTCAAAAATATGGTGGACATAAAAACGGGCTCAGCCTAGAGTTTGACTGACATAGTAAAAGTGTGCAAGAAATATTTGCTATTATTATCCAGAATGAAGCACATTCAAGAGTTAGCTAACCAATCTGATAAGAACATAAAAATTTCTAATGCTTTGAAAGCACTACCAGAGGAGCGGAACTACAAAACATTTGGGTTTCAGGTGCCCCAAAACAGAGCATGTTTGGGCAGAGAACTTTCGATTATCTGGATGAAGGATTAGCCACACACACACACAAAAAGAAAATAGCACAGGTAATCAAAAGCAGCAGTTAATACAGAAATAACTGGCCCACAATCAGCGGGTGCCATCGGCAGCAGATTTCCCTCCCGGCAATAGCTAACCTCCCTTCTTGCAAGGTCAGGGGCTCTGCCCTGAGAAGTCACCAGCCAATTGATGAGAGCAGGTCTCAGAGAGTAGCCAACCCTGACCTTGATTTGGTTACAGGTAATCCACGAGCTGATTTCTGAAACCAACTGAAAAAAAGACAGCCAAACATTACAATTCCGTTGGATCTCCAAATAGCAATTCAAAGATACGTAATTTTCAAAACTTCAATGTGTGCGTGTATTAGTTTCATATGGCTGCTGTGATCAATTACCACAAACTTAGTGCCTTAAAACAACACAAATTTACTGCCTTGCAGTTCTAGAGGGCAGAAGTCTGACTGGATCTTATGGGCTAAAATCAAGGTGTTGGCACGGCTGCATTCTTTCTGGGGACTTTAGGGGAGAATCTGTTTTTTGCTTTTTCCAGCTTTTAGAAAATGCCCCTGTTTCTCGGCTCACAGGTGCTTATCGCTCTGGTCTCCTTCCGTCGTCACATCTTCTCTGATCGCAACCCTCCCTCCTCTCTCTTCTAAGGATCTTTATGATCTCAGTGGCCCACCCAGATCATCCAGAGTCATCTCCCCATCTCAAGCTCTGCCACTTAATCACATCTGCAAAGTCCATTTGCCATGTAGGGTCACATATTCACAGGTTTCGGGGACTAGAATGTAAATGTCTTTGGGGGCAATTTTTGTGTTTCACACAGTGCAGAAATTCCAGCAAAACATGTCTAATCCAAGACGGTCATGATCACATTGGATCATGAGAGAAGAACCCTCCAGTTATGTCATTTTTGAGATTGTGATCCAAATCATTCTTCTTATACACGAATGCACTGAAGGAAACTAAATGCGTTGCTGTCAGGGTAAATATATGACTAAGAGAATACATGAGAAGTCCAGACTGAGAGGTCACAATAAAGGAGTCAGCTCACCTCTGATGAGCAAGGAGTCTTGGTGGAGCACAGAGATTATCAGGGGCTATGTAATGAAAGAACAGAGACAGTCTGGTTGTCTGGACAGGTGATGGACATCCTAGGCATATGGCACTACACTGACCAATGACCAAAGAGAGGTAAGAAATACCCCCGTCACCTTGTCCCTTTCTGGAGTGACCACTCTGAGACGCTTGTTCTACACTGTCTCCCAGTGTCTCCAGCTGCCCACAGTGGCAACTTGCTGGGAAGCGCTCTCTTTGCTGGCTGCCTTTCCTTCTCTGCTTCACTTCTTCCCCACTTCTTTGTGCTATTTCCTGGCATCACCTTCCAAACAAATGATGTGCACTTGAATCCTCATCTCAGGGGCTGCTGTTGGGGGACCCAGACTGAGACAGCCCCCACTATACTGGCCACAGCCTCCTGGACAGGAGCACAGAGAGAATGAGACACTTTCCCCAGTGCCTGTCATTCTGGAGTGCTTGGGAGTGAGGGGAGAATCACTGGGCTTTGGAGGACATCCACTAGCCGATGGACCGGTGACAACCGGTGCAGACAGGGGAGGTAAAGGAGGTTGAAGATCTGAAATTTCTAAAGAGATCCAAGACACAAAAACATATCCCTAGCCCCAGATATCCCTATTTTAGAATAGCAAAGATTAAACTGCTTTTCCCCCTTCACCGTATGTCCCATCTAACCCTAAGCATTAGCTTTCATCCTTTTATAATGTCTCCTCTTTTAATTTATTCAAGCCTGATCTTGAGTCATACAAATATACAATGCACTAGGTTATGAGGCTTTGGGATAAGGTGAAAAGGAAAAAAATATATTCCTAATCAGTGGTGTGCTAGTAAATGTTTCAATGGGAGGGGTGGCATGGTTTATAGTATCTGCCAATTTTTGTGGTGTAAGTATTCCCACTGTGGCTGATTTCAAGCTAGGAATATGACATCAACTGGCTACAAAATTCCTGCAAATTTAACCATCAGCTCTTATGAGCTGGTACAAGCTGACTTCAACACACCACTGTCCAGCCTTCTAGGAATTAATAATGGTAATACCTGTATGGTCTGGGTAGACTATCTGCTTTATCAAATTGACTCCGAAGTGGAAAATGGTTCAGTACCACAAAGCTTTGTTTCTTACTCACATGCCAGTACTGGGCAGATAAACAGGTCACTGAGAAGTCCTCCACAGTCATTCAGAGGCCAGGTTGACAGCAGAGCTGCTATCTTCAATACACGGCTTCCAAGGTCACCTTGGGTCATCTCCATTCCAGCCCAGGAGACAGGAAGACTGCAGAAGATTGCACATGGGATTTATGGAATTCACTTCAGCTCACATTCCATTGACTAGAGCCAGTGTATGGCCACACCTAACTGCAAGGGAAGCTGGAAATGTAGTCTAGCTACAGGCCCAGGAAGAAAAGGAGAGCGTCTCTGCCACAATCACATTTTTGAGCATTCATTCTATGCCAGCTACTGTGCCCAACAAGTTTGTATGGGTAGATGAATTAACATATTTTATAGAGCTTAGAGATGTTAAGTGATTTGCCCAAAGCTATACAACTAGGAAGTAGCAGAGCCTGGATTCAAAACCATGTCCATCTATGATAAAGTAGAGTTCTTCAATAGAAAATTTTTACCTGGCTTCACCTCTATAAAAATACTGGCCTGAGGTACTAGGATCCTAAATCACACACCAGCTAAAGCAATTCTCCTTTGGCAAGACACAGTTCTCAGTTTGGGCCTCTCAGCCTTCTAGCCCCAGGATGGTAGGGCTGGAGTTTTAGCGAATGAACCCATCAACATGAGTCATGAGAAGCGAAGGGTTTTAGCAAATAGAGATTTATTTAACTTGCAGTTGCGTCCCTCTGAGGAATGTGAGAATCCAAGGTGACTGAGGACACTTTGGCTGGCACAGACTGGAGGGAAATTACATTTTCTATCTCAAGCATAGAAGGGATGGTGGGGGGTGGAGCCAGGGCCTTGAATGGGGGAGAAAAAACAGAAGAGAAACCAGGAGAGCCTGATGTTCTGGCTCAGGGCAACTAGGGGGAACATAAATGAAATGCTTGTGCTGCCTTTTGTCTTTTGAGCCTCAAGTAAGGATGGATTCCTCTGGGTACAAGATGTCGCCATGAGCCTTGGCAGCCACTGCAGGACGCAAGAGCAGACATCCTCCAGGACAGCTCTACGTCAGCAGCTGCGAAGTGGGGCCCAAGTGTTAATAACATAAAGGACTCGAGTGTACAAAGTATTTTTTCTTTTTATAAAATATAAATTAGGATATTTATTCCTGCCATATCACTCCCCAACATTTTGCTTTTAACCTCCTTGCATCCCCGAGAAAGGAGCTTAGGGGTGGCAAAACTCCGTCTCCATCTTCTTAGGGCCCCAGTTGAGTCCAAGAATTAAATTGACATAAGATAGTTTAACAGGAGAAAAGCATATGAATTGATTTAATACAAGTTTTATGTAGCACGAGAGCCCTCATAAGGAAACGAAGACCCAAAGAAGCAATTAGAGTCAATCACTTAAATACTGATTTGGACAAACAATAGCGAGCTATGCAAAAGCAAGTAAATCATGTCGCGAGGCTAAAAAGATAAGAGTTATTTTAGCAAGGTCTGTACACAATTCTCTTGGTTTCAACTTCCCATCCTTGATGATAAGAAAGTTATTCCTTTTGTATAAGAAGGACGTCTTTCACAAGGGAATTTCATCTCCAGCTTTTAAGAAGCAGAACAGTCAAAGTGATCTTCTTGCACCTGCTTTTTTGCTTAAATGCCTTTAATTCAAAATAGTCAATATGACAGAGCAACGTATTTGGGGGTGGTATATTCTTAACTCCCTCAGAGTCAAGTTGCAAACGATGTCCTGAGATTTTACAAAGCTGGAGTCTGCCCATGGAAGTGTCTGCACTGATGAACTTCAGCCATCTTGGATGTCACAGCTGAAAATAATTTTTTGAACCACTTCTCTAAAGATTATGATGCTTTCCCGTATAGTTATGTTTTTATTCCCCTTCAGACCTGGTTATTAGATACACGTTTTGGATATTTTTCTACTAACTCAGTAGAATCACTTAAAGTTCTTATATTTGGAAGACAGAGAGAATCTATTAACCAAATCCAGAAATACTGAAATTTAATCTCATTTCTATTCTCTCTCAACATTGAACACCAAAAGAACATTCCAGTCAGTAGGGCATTTTTTCCCTTTGATGTGACATGTTCAGTAAAGTCACCGGCATGGATTTCCTGAGGAGTTAGTCTCCACGGCATTTAGAGCCTGCCACACTTCTTTGCAGGTTCAGTTTGATCAAAGATACACCAGGGCACGTAGAGTCTTCAGACTGCACTTTTATATTCATTGTTTGGAAGTACAGGATCTCTGAACGAAGCAGCTCCTCTCAAGCCATGAAACACCAAGCCGATTACCATTTTATTTTGACACCTAGTGTTCTATGTGACATTTTACACAATGGCAGACGGGTCCCTTTTGGGGAAATGCTCCATGTCTCCAGAAAACTCGGCCAGGATTATTTTCCGGATTTATTCTAAAAGGTCACAGCGAAAGAACAGGCTTTCAGCATTCATCCATTGTTGAAAAGCATACAGTATATTGCTAGTCATCAATACACACTATACTAGATCTGACACTGAAGAAAGATAATGGTGATATAGCTTCTTGACCTTGAGAAATTCATAGATTTGATCAAAAAAGCCAACCCCAGCGTTTTACCTTCAGAATTCCCACTTTAGGAATCAATATTCTATATTAGTTCCAGGCTGAGGAAAGAAAATAGAACCACAAGTTACCCCATCTGCTTCCACAATTCCAAAGTGTGCTGTGGAACTTAAAATTAAGCTACTCTGTAAATCAGGGCCTGCTCTTGTTAACTCTTGGAGTCAAACTTGAATGTGAAAGTGCGGACTTGAAGCCGTCAACGAACTCGCGCGGTCCCACCCATTTTGGAAACATCATGTGCTTTGCAGTTACATTCTCTAGGTCCAGTAATTACAAAAGCAAAACCCAAATCAGATTCTGTGATTCTGCCCCACAACAGCCCTGTCTTGCAGTTTGCAGTCATTGTTTACACCTTCCCATGTCAGTCTGCCGTTGGCAGCTGGTACTGCGAACATTTGCTTGAAACCAACATTCTTTCCCAAGCATACACATCTGTCCCCTTGCTCTGGGCGAGCAGCGCACAGCCTTGAATTATGTATGTCGTGTTGTGGTTTTCAGGTTCGGAATGGCAATGCCACAGATGGGGAGACTCTGAGAGAACTGAAGATGAGGCTGGACTCTGTCGCCCCTGTGCCACATGGTGGTATCCTCTCCTCTTGATGAGTCTTGACTGACGATGCCTCTCTGTGATCCCGCTCAGGGACAATTTGGAGC
Source organism: Avahi laniger (assembly GCA_963575035.1). Taxonomy (NCBI): domain Eukaryota; kingdom Metazoa; phylum Chordata; class Mammalia; order Primates; family Indriidae; genus Avahi; species Avahi laniger. The sequence goes on along the minus strand of CAUYSK010053499.1, from coordinate 82,334 downwards.
TCACATTACAATATGACTTCTGGGGCCTTTGAAGTCCCAGCTGCAGGGGCAAAAGCACTGTAGTGATTAGGGGGCCCTCCCTCTCCAGGAAGGGGATGGCTGCACTGTTGAATATGAAATGCAATTAAAAAGGAGCACCTGGGATGAAATCGAAGCAAAGAATGTGACTTTGGCTCCAAGCAGAAGGGGGCTCATCTAATCACACAAGAATGTTCATCTCAACAATGTTCTTGATTCAGAAAAAACCCAAAACTTTGCAAAACAAAAATGAAATGAAACAAAACAAAAAAAAACACCCTCTGACTTGCCCGTACAGCAAAGGAATGCACAAATTCTCGTTAACACCTCCAGGGCCACCCATGGGAAAATGAAGTTCACAGAGGCTCACCTTGGGAGATCCTTTTGTCTTTTCGTGCTGCCCTGGTGTCTTCATACCTCCCAGATGCACAAGGAATCTTACTTTTCCCAGCACTGCGCCCCCTCATTCTGCTGCTCCACACCCAGGGCTAATCTCCCAGAGGCAGGGCCTGTTCCAGGTGTGCATGTGTGTGCGTATGTGTGTGTGTACACAGGGGGTGTGTGTTTGTGTCCTGGTTTTAGCACCTACCTTATCTCCATCAAAACGTATCTATCCTCTTTCTTAGGACCTTAGACCGGTGGTTCTCAAACTGGAGCCACCTCCAAATCAGCTGGAGGGTTCGATAAAGGAGGGGTGGGGCCCTTCCTACCCTCCCTTTCCCTCCCACCCCAACTTTCCATTTCATTAGCTCCAGGGTGGGGCAGAGAATGTGCATTTCTAACAGATTGCCCCATGACTCTGCTGCTCCTCATCCAAGAGCCACATTTTGAGAATCACTGGGTTAGACCAACCAGCTCCACTGGGAGACTAACTTGAGCTAAGGTGTGTTGTCCTGCTGTAGGAACATGCTCCTAGACTTGAAGTCACCAAGAAGAGCTGAGTTTGAGCTCCCTCCAACCAGATCACCTCCTACCTACATCAACTTGGGCAAGTCCCTGGAGCCCAGAGGTCTGCAATCCAGATCCCACATCAGAATCACCCGATGACCTTTTATAACGCTGATGGCAGAATGCGCCCGAGATTGACTTTACCAGAATCTCGGGGCGAGGCTCCAGGGCATCGGTATTTTGTAAAATCTCCATAGGTGATTCTTCTGTGCTTTCACTTTGCCTTTTGAATAATGGGTATAATAATTTTTACCTCACAGGACCACTGAGACAAATACACATAAATATTAAAATCCCTTTGTAAATGACATAGTGCTATTCAAATGTAAGTGTCATTTCCCCTCGCAGAAAACATATTTAAACGTGGACAGAAGCCATTAACACCTCTGCTAATATCTAAGTCAAGACAAATATTTCCGGCACAAGTTAAGCTCTTGGAGAAAGTTGGAGAGAAAAGCATTTTAACAAAACCATCTTATTTCACCGAGACGTACACCTCTCCTTGCTTCTATTTTTATAGCATTCCTTCATGTTTTCCACCTAGTATAAGAAAGTTAAATTACTCTTGGTGACTATTCAATGGTTTGGTGACCCCAATTTACTCTAAGCCAGAAGCCAGCTAACATTTTCTGTAAAGGACTGGATAGCAAATACTTTGGGTTTTGCAGGCCACAAGTCTCTGATGCAATTACTTAACTCTGCCATTGTGCAAAAGCAGCCATAGACAATAAGTAAATGGTGGGCCTGGCCATGTGCCAACAAACTTTATCAACAAAAACAGGTGGCAGGCTGCATTTGGCCATGTGCTGTAGTTTGCCAACCACTCCTCTAAGCTTCCAATAAAGACACAATAATGTTCAAAGTCGACTCAAGAAAGCAGCTGGGAATCTTTCCAATGAGATGTAACAAGCATAGAGTGGTTTCTACCGATGCGCTTGTGTGCATGGTGGGGGGGGTGGGCAACTAGGGAGGAAGACTGGGCGATCACAAAGACAGCACAGGGTGAAGTCGTTCGCTTCAAAATCGCCAGTTGGAGTGAGACTTAAGCCCAGACAAGACTGCACTCTTCCTGGGCTCACCACTGGGTTCTCAGAAAGAAGCAAGTGCACCCCTCCCCTTCTGGTTAAAGGCTGAGGGAACTCTTCCCCGGCCACCGCCGACTCACCAAGGCAGGTGGGAAGTGTCCGTCAGTCTTTGCCTCACACGAGCAGTTTCACCCAGCTTTATGAAAATCCACCAGAACACCACGAAAGGGTAGTCCCTTTCCCCATGCTTTGTAAATCACAGCGCTCCCTTCTGTACAATTAGAGCGGAAGGGGGGTGGGGGTGGGGGGGATTTGCACACTTGGCGACATCTAGAGACACTTTTGGTTGTCACAACTGGGGGAGGGGTTGCTACTGGCATCTAGTGGGCAGAGGCCAGGGGTGCTGCTCAACACCTTACAGTGTACAGGACAAACCCCACCGCAAAGACTCGTCCGGCCCCCAATGTCGGGTTCAGTGCCGAGGTTGAGAATCCCTGAGCTGGAGCATGCTGCAGCAGGCCAGCTGTGGCTGGGAGAGTTTGGGGCTCAGAGACCTCACTCCAAGTCTCTCTCCTCCTTGTTTCTCCTTCAGTGGCCCGATCACTGCAGCCATCACTCCCTCTTCCTTTGGAAGCGAGAGAATCTTGGAGAACATTGGATCTTAGAACTGGAAGTAAACTGAGGAGATCATCTGATTCAGACCTTTGTCACCGAAGGCAGCGCTTCTCAAACTTTGCACACAAATCACCTGGGGCTGTTAAAATACAGATTCTGACTCAGCAGACCTGGTGGAACTTGAGATTCTGCATTGCTGACGGCACCGGTCCCCATCATACTCTGATTATTAAGCCTAAGGAAAGGTCGCTGCTTTACAGATGATGCGGCTGAGGTCCATTGAAGTGGTCAGTTCTCCCACGTCACTCAGCTAGAAATTCTGAAAAGAAACTAAAAAGGAGACTTCCTAGACCCTCCGACTCTGGCCACCAATTTAGGTAACCACAGAATCCACTTTTCTCTGGCACATAGCAGCATCCTACAGAAATACTGTGCCTGGCACTTTGGGAAATGCATGTCCGCTGCAGGCAGCCCTGCTCTTTCTCCCCAGCTCTTTGATAACCAGTTCAGAGTCCTGCCCCATGGAGCAACTCTGCTGGGCAACTCCCTGGAGAAAGTTCCTTGCTGACCATGCAAACCACCCCGCAGCCATTCCTAGAAATGTCTTTCTGGGGGACAGGCTAAAGTTTGAGAAATATCCAAAAAGGGAAACTGTTCATCAAAAGGCAACTAGCTCCAATTTCTGCGCAGGCTCGTATTGGCTGGAAACAGGTGGAAGTCCTGAGAGACTGAGTGTGAATGTGCGAAATGAACATGGAGCCCGGGAGAAGGAAGGAATGTTCTATTACCAGAAAGCGTCCTCTGCACCCAACCTGTTAGGAGGCTGCAGGATGAAAATTTATGGATGTGTTTTCAATTTCTCTGACAGAATCTGTTTGGATTGAGGACGGCTGTTTAATCTTTGAAATATGCGTTCCATAACAAATGCTGGAATCACACATAAATTGCTCTCTTCATTCTGTGAGCCAAACTCTGACTAAAGGGGTTTGGAAATCCCCACAAGGTGCTCTTTGCTTATTGTTCATTTGGAAAGAAAAAAACGTTTCTTTAATGAAATGTGATATTGAGGAACTGCCAGAAATAGATGCTCCCTATCTGCCTTCACATATGGTAGCTTCTTTCTGGCCAATTGACTGTCAATGAACTGGGGAAGAGCTGTAACAATGGGCACGCCAAGCACCCCACGCTCAGCCGGAGTTCGCTATCCCGGGTGAAGATGGAAGTTTCCTAGGCATGAAAGCCTAGGAAGCCCAGGCATGACCCAGACGTTTATCTGCAAGGCCATCCTGGTTAGCTCTAGCTAAGCCTCCAGAATTAAAACTGATGGGTTGTCACCTTTCAGACAAATCCTATTTGTTCATTCTCCCTCTCTGGCTTTTAACTACATCATGTCGAAGGGAAGTATCCAAGGCCCATAAAAGCTGTTCATTCATAAGTATTACTAACAGACATTTCTACGTGAACACCATGCTGGAGAGATTTTTTTCTGTCTGGAAGTGTAGTACATATTGGGTTTTACATTGTCTGAAAATAAGCAAGTTACACACATTCTTGCATCACATGAATTCTTGCTCCCAATTTCAAGCTAATCAATAAATAGTTCAGTATCCATGTGTATTTATGCTTTCCTGCTCTCCAAACCAGTATCAAGCTACAGAGAAATGGAATTTTCTGCCAAGTTGTTTTTCTATAATTTGCCCTTAATTTGGAGTCAGCAAGAAGTTTTTTGACATCTCTTAAGAGATCTGAATTTTGTTTATTTGTCTTGTTTTTTGGAAAGAAAAGCCATCTGTGTTTACTTTTGGGGGCCTTATAATTAAACTAAAGCGTTATATGTCCTTTTGTTAAGAGTTTAACAAAATTATTTAATAATTAAAGTAATTTCCAATTAAAGCTACTTTAAGGCTTCATAATGAGAAAGATGATGATATCTACTACCATTTGCATGGCTATATTCCATGCCAAGCACTTTACAGGGATTAGCTCATTTAATTCTCACAGCCATACTGCTGGGTCAAGAGCAGTCACTCGCTCTACAGAGATGGGGAAACCCTGGCTCAGAGAGGTTCAATCCATATGACAATGTCACATAGCCAGGATTCCATGGAGCTGGAATTCAAGTGCAGTCCCATTGGCCTCTGGTGTGACTCCCTGAGTATTCAATATCGAAATTCTGTTAGAAGTAGGTTGGTTCTGTTTGCTCTTAGGATATCATTAGACCACGGATATTTCCAGGCATGGCTTTAAATTCCACTTTAATTCCACTCTAAAAGTCATTGGCATTTAAATTCAATGCCAATGGCTTGATTTATATCTCATACCATAATGATTCCCCTGAACTCTGAATTCGAATGTTCAACAGACATTTCTCATGTAGCATTTCCAAAATGGAGCTCCTTGGCTAGTCTATCCCATCTCAGTAAATGGCAGCTTGGTCGCACCATTTTATATCCAGTCCATCGGCGAATCTGTTGGCTCTACCTTGGAAATATAGTTAGCCCTTCGTATTCATGAGTTCCACATCCATGGATTCAACCAATCTCGGATCAAAAATATTAGTGAAAAAAATGGATAGTGGCGTCTGTACTGAACATGTACAGACTTTTTTTCTTGTCATTATTCCGTAACAATACGGATAGCAACTATTTACATAACATTTACATTGTATTAGGCATTATAAGTAATCTAGAGATGGTTTAAAGTATATGAGAGGGTGTGCATAGGTTATGTGCAAATACTATGCTATTTTATATAAGGAACTCGTGCACCCATGGATTTTGGTATCTGTGAGAGGTCCTGGAATCAATCCCCCACAGATACTGAGGGACCACTGTATACCTGGAATTCAAGAACTTTTCTAGGGCAAGCCCCCATCATCACTCACCGATTTGCAATAGCCTCCTAGCCAGACTCCTGGCTGCCAGTCTTGCTGTCCAACAGCCAGATGGTTTGTAGACAACAAAAGTCAAATCACATCACTCCTCTGAATTCTAGGTCTTTACCTGGCCCTTCAAGACCCTCAAGTATCTGCTTGCTGTCTACCTTCCCCCCAAGGGGAAAACAAAACCAACTTTAAATGCCCTCACTCTCACCCTGAGACTACAGCCATTCACCCCTGGCGGGTGGGTCCCCAGCAGGCTAAACCCATTTCCACCTCAGGACATTCGCAGTTGCTGTCCCCTCTGCTGAGGATGTCTTTCCCCGAGCTGTGCCCTTAACTAGTTCCCTCCCCTAATCGGCAGGGACTCCTCTTACCACCCATATTAAATAGCACAAAATAGAAAGTTTTCAAAATTAAAAAAAAAAACTAGCTGGGAAGGACATGATTCAAACCCTTATGGCTCCCAAAGTAATAGATAGAAAAATTTCTGTTGAAAGAAAGGATGAAAGAATGAACGAATGTTAGCCCACTGCCCAAGCTGTACTCCAAGCTTCCACATACAGGGCAGATACACAGATGGCCTGGGGACAGAGGTCCTATCCCATCCTTGGAAACTGACAGCCCCAGTCGCCTACCCAGCCAAGAGTAAGGAATTTTAAAGCTGAACAAATTGATGTCCCAGTCTGCGTGACAATCTTAAGGATGGGTCTTTAACTTTGCTGGATATTTCTGCCAAGTCCCCAGGATCAGGTTTCCGGAGGTTCTACTGGGTAGAAACATGCTGCGAAATCAGTATCTCTTCCATTTACAACATGCCTGTTGAGGACTCTGTGCTTGTTTTATTTTTAAAAATAGAGTTCAAACATTTAATTTTTAATAAGGTGCCAACGTTTACACAGAGCGTTACAATAAAAAACCCAACACATTGCTATGTGGTCGTTCCAACACCAAATGCGAATATATCTCATAAAAGTCGCACGCAGGCTCATTCCCAGCACCTCTAGGATGGCAAATAAATAGTTATTACTGCGCCGGTGAAAATGGGGTCTGGTTAATGTTTCCCAAGTCAGATATACGGGCTCCCTCCTCATGTAAATCATTTCAAAGGCTAGAAGCTTAGCCTGATAAAACATTGCCCGTGCGAAATTAAAATGAAAGCGTAATATTACAATTACGTGTAATTCAATCGTTCTCCTTGGGTTTCTCATCTTCTCCAGCTCAGCATCTGATAATGAATACTAAGCAGAATTTGCACACGTTGATAATTTAAAGTAATCAGCTCTCACCTAAGTGAAACAAACTGCTCTAAAATTTTGAGTTTCTGTGACTTATTAGGGCTCAAAATCTATCTTTTTACACATCTTCTCCTTTGTAAGGTCTTTGGAAAGGAGTAAATAGAGAACTTTGAGACTGCCTGGTTCCAAGTAACAGCAAGCACTGAATACCGAATGGCTGACTTCTAGCACATTTACCTTTCCCCAAAAGCTACGCAAGCACCCGCATTCCCAGGGGATGTACTGAAAAACACTTAGAAGAAATGCACATGTCACTTCCAGGATCTCGTTTATTTGGTATCCTACTAAAACACATTTCCTTAGTTAATAGTGAGGGAGAGCAAGAAACAGGCGATGGGCCCCTCTGGAGAGCTCCTCTCCATGATGTACTGATGGTTTCATACATTAAAGACTGACTCAGAAAGAATCCAGAAAAGTTCGAAAATGTCTAAAGCCTTTGGTTCTGGAAAAGAAAAAAATCATTCTGAAAGATGTTTATTTTCCCTCCACATCGCAGTTCTATTCATCACATTACCAGGTAAAGTGGACTGAAGTTCTGCATTTGGATACAGCAAATACCCTCAGAATCCCTACCCTTGTACTTCTTCTACGAGAAAGAGTGACAAAGAGCATGGCAGCATGTTCCCCGTGGAGTTTGAAAGAGATCGCGGGCACCGGGGTGAGTGGACCGCATGGCTGAGTCTGGGCCCCATGTGAGGAAGGCGATTCACTGCAGTAGTCTCCACTGCAGACTCCCCATCCTTGACCTTCACCTGCCCACCTGATCCTGGCCTTTTGTTGAGGAGAGCCTAAACCCCACAACAAGCTAGAGGCTCAACTTTCAAAGATAAATAAGACTGGGTTATTTCAGTCAAATAACCCTTCCAATTGCTTCTCATGAATTCATGGACATCTCTAAACTAAGGACTGGGGAGGACACAAATCCCAAGTTCCCCCTCGGTGACCTTGGCCCAGAATAAACTATCCCCTCGTCCCCTCCATGGCCTCAGCAGGATTAGAAGGAAATTCTGTGGTTTCACTGACCTTTGGCTATCTTTTCACTGTTTTATGTTCCCTTTTGAGGCTACCAGCTTCAGCTAAAAGGACCTCCTGGATTCGATAAAGCCAGGCTATGACTAATACTCTCTTTCCCATTATAGGCAGCTCCGAGGGGACCACACGGGAATAAGAGGAGGACTACATGGAGCAATCTTTAAGACTTTTTAGGATTTAAAGTCCAAGAGAATCCAGTTTCACTTGCAAATGTTCCGTGGTAACCCCAATAACAACACTAACATTAGCAGCTGTTATTCAATGCGTACGTGCTGTAAATGAGACAATGAATTTCATTCTATTATAGGACCAAAGATTAAATTCTCTATGACTGCCTGGATATTTCCACACTGGCATGGTTATTTCATGTTACTTTGGAGGGGGCCGATGAATTACAGAGACAAATTTTCCATAGTGTGTCAGAATGATCTGACTTAAATTTTTTTAACTCAGAGAAAAATACATTTTTGCACGTTAACTAGAAGTTTCATAGAAACCCACTTGTAGCTAGGTTTTTAACAAAATTGAAAATTCTTATTAGGGCTAAGAAATGATGGATTCTGGTAAGGAATTCTAGGTCAAATCTGAGAGAAGGGGTGGGGAGCAGGCAGGTTAGAAGAGCATTTGCAAGGGTTCAGCAAGACAGTAGACAGGAAGAGTGATGACAGGGACACAATGATGGCCTCCAGCACAGCAGACATCTTCCCCTCCCAAGGACCAATCTCCCTTCCTTGTAAGAGGACTAGAATTTCGTTCAGAGAGTAAGTAATGTGCCTAGCTAAAAATTTTCCTTCCCACACTAGTGTGTGGCTAGGAGGAGCCACGTGACAGATTTCTAGCCAACGGACATGAGCTGAGCGCCTCTGGGAAAGCTTTGCTTTCCTGATGGAGACACTGTATCTTGTGACTTACCTCTTCCTCCCCACCACGTAGAAAGCAGACATGCCACCCAGCACTTCAGCAACCATCTGGCGACTACGAGGCAATAAGCCGGACAAAGGGTAAGGATGGTGAAAAAGAAATACCAAAGGAGAGTAGATCCCCGGTGACATTACGGAAACAGTCCTGGAGTGCCCACCTCCCACGCTTATTCAGCCCTTCACTCTCTGTTGGGTTTTCTGCTACTTGCGGGCAAATGCACACCTACCCGATATATCGCTAACCAAGGACGCTGAGATCGGAAAGGATGAGGACGATTCTGTGAAAAGGAGGGGACAAAGACGAAAGTGAAAGAGCAAGTGGGATCAATCCTATTTACACAGATCACACAGTGGACCTAAGACACAGCTTAACTCCTTCCTGCAGAAAACACAGTGGTCCTGACTAAAAGAACAGACGTGTCATTAAGTTCAAATACGAAGATGCCCAGTGCTCAAGTAGGCTGTATGAAAGTTAATGCTGTCCTCCTGTGCTGTGACTGCTAGTAGGAAAGTGCATGCTCATACACTGAAACTGGACATTTTTTATCCTACAGAGAAGAGAGTGGAACAGATAGAGAATCAATTTAGTATTTCTCTCGCAATCCATTTGGAGGAGTTCCCACTGAGAACTCGTATGCCTTGCCCTCTCCACAGCCGTATCTGATAAGACCTGAGAGGAAAAATAAGTAGCAACACCGGCAGCCTGTTTTGAGTCTTGCATATGCTACTTGGAAATTAAAGCACACAGGCTGCGGCCCACGAAGTGCTGAGCTGATCAGTACTTAAGAATGCACAAGCACAGCAATAAATAAATGAAGCAAATGCAACGGGGATGCAAAGCAATGATGGGGTGTGTACACCCTCAAAATAAGGACACGTTCCTTTATACGGAAGGAGACAGGGCAGCACTACACGTTCCAGCAGTTCATTGTGCAGTCCCAAGACGCTGGTCTTGTATAGAGAAATGATTTCTTCACGCTCATCATGCCGGGCGCCCCTGACGTTGGTTCAGACACTGACGGAGAAGCCAAATAAGAGGCTAAGAACAGGAGCAAGAAACGGGATGGTCATGAGCGGACCCACTGGCAGATTTACAGCTGTCATTGTGTTCAAATTTAATTTCTTTTTCTTTTCCAACAAAGCAAGTGTGAATGTCTTTCGTCTGACTCAGTAACATAGCAGCAAAACTTCAGGAACGGATAAATAAGGATACCGACACGCTGAAATCCCTTTGCCTTTTGGACTCAAAGCTTCACGTGTGTTCATGAGTTACAAACATCAGCCTTGAGCAGAAGGGGTAAAAGTTTCTCGACTGGGCATTCGTGTTCCACGTCCTCGTACAGACACCACCTACACCCACCCCCGGGCCCCCACAGCAGTCAGGAACGCATCAGGAAACACGGTTTGAAACTCATACGGGGTTAAAGCTATAAAATGCCTGTTCATGGATGTTTTTGTTTTTGTAAAAAAGATTTTATCCTTCTTCCCCTCCTTTCAAACAAAACTTTTGTTTCTGCCGTCCTCAGTGCATGATTTTTCATTGGGATAATGATGCATCATTTATTTCTTTTAAAATGACATAGTATTTTTCTCAAAATAATTGCCACCTGGTTGTTAATTAAACATGATGGATTCGGGGTCCTGGTTTGCCATCTGGGCCATATGTCTCAGAACATCCTTTTTGGTGATGATGCCAAGAAGTCTCCTGGAGAAGAAACAAAATAGGGAAAAGAGGTCAACACTGCAATACGGCCTCATCCCTGTCCATAAGCCCCTGTGCATTTCCCACCTGGGCACAGGGACAGGGACAGACAATGTTTCCTAGCCTTCCCTGGGGTTGGGCAGAGCCAATGGTGTGAGTTCTGGCCAATGGCCTGGGGGTAGAGGTGACAGATGCCACTCCCAGGTCTCCTGCATATTTTCCCACACTCTCTCTCATCTGGTAGCCAGGGCCAGAGGAGCCAGTAAAAGACTCTGAGGTCACAGAGATTGACTCAGGAGCCACCAGATTCAAGGACCTGGGTCCCTGAATGACTGTGTGGTCCAGAGCCCAAGCCTGCTGCAACTCACATTGGATGTGACGTGTGAGAAAAATAAAACCTTTACTGCGTTAGGCCGCTGAGATTGCAAGCTTGTTTACTACAGCAGTAAACCTACAATGACTAATATAGTCTCTTAAATTTCAAGACTATAATTAATTTTAAAAGGGTTTATGAAAGCCACTGTCAAAACTTGACCATATCACAGAAATTCCAAGTATAAGGTATTTTACGTACAAAAAATTTTAAGTATAAGATAAAAATTGATTCTATTTTTCATTCTATCTTACCAGAAGGATAAACTTTGACATTCATCTCAGACCTTCTATGTAAATTGCTTCCTCTTCCAAAATTCCATTGCTTTCAACTTATAAAAAACAATGGCCCTTACCAGGGTCCCTTATATAAGGCCACCTAGACTGTACATCACACAACTCCAGGGAACACTGTTCACAAGCACAGCAATGTAAATAGTGCCCCCTGGAGCGCACATTTATACAACCTTTCACAGCAACTCTTACTTCATTGTTTCATTAAACGACCACCTTTGGGGGAACAAATCATGCCCCCTGGGTAAAGTGAAAGGTTTAAAAGAAGGGGATGTGCACAACTTCTTTGGAAAAAACGAAGTTCCATTGCCAAGAGAGTTTGCAAAATACTGCTCACTATATCTTCCCCATATCCAGGAAAAGGGGAATGGGGACCCAAACGACAGCAGTGGCACTTTGGAATTCTGTATATCTATTAAAGGGACGGTTTCTACTCTGTGTTTATGTAAAAGGATATACAAAAAAATTAGAAAACACAATTGTAATACACTGCCATTTAAGTAAAGCCAAATTAGTCAAACTCATCTCTAACAGGCAGTGACTGCGAAGAGGGGATGTAAATATTCAAAGCGGTATTCAAATCAGTTACACCTGCTGAAACAGATGCTGATGAGTGAAACTGTCAGGACAGAATTCTGACTTTTTTGTCTCCGATCACACTAGATCTCAAATGATCTTGGAAAGTTATTTATTTCCTGTGTTGCCCCTTCCCCTCCACCTCACAGGAACATGTTTAGGAGGGAGGAAAATAGCAAAACAAAAAGATTAATGATGATACAGATCGCAAAAACATTGAAAGAAAATGTCCTGACTCTACAGTGATTATTTTTTTTTAAGAGATAGTGTCTCACTCTGTTGCCCAGGCTGGAGTGCAGTGGCCTGATGATAGCCACACTGTAACCTTCAACTCCTGGGCTCAAGTGATCCTCCTGTCTCAGTCTCCAGAGTAGCTGAGACTACAGGCCCCGTCTATTTTTTTGTTGTTGTTGTGACAGGGTCTCGCTCTGTTGCTCATGCTGGTCTCGAACTCCTGGCCTCATGAGATCCTCTAGCCTCGGCCTCCTAAGGTGCTGGGATTACAGACGGGAGCCACTGTGCTTGGCCTATAGTGATAATTTTTTAAATAGGAAGGAAATAATAAATGTGGAAAGCAAGACAGAATTAGACAATCAACATTTTGCAATCCCCAATGTAATAATTAGTTTAGCCAATAATTATCAATGAATACCCAAACCATTGAGTAAATGTCTGCTGGGAAAGAGAAAATTCAGAGTCTCAAAGTATTGCTATACAGATTAAGCACAAAGAGAAAAATATCCCTTTACAATGGAGAGCTCTGGCTATCACCATCTCATCCAGGTGATGGAGCTTACCATCAACAGAGTCAGAAAAGCTGACACTGTAGTATCTCGTATGTTGGAATGCTGCCAAAAATTACTTAAACAAGATATTAATAGAATCATGAGGAAGCAACTGGACAGATCAAGAATGTAAGACTACTGGTCTGGACTCTTCAAAGAAAATCTATGTCATAAAAAATAAACCAAAAAAGGCAGGGAACTGGCCTATACAAAAGACGAAAGAGGTAAAACAACTCAACACAATGCATGAATCTTGCTGGAATTCTGGGTTGAAATTTGAATAGAAACTGGATACTGAATGATATATTGGATTATTGTTAATTTTGTGTAATTAGGGTTTGGTGGTTATGTAAAAGACTGTCCTTATTCTTAGAAGATGTACACTTCATTCACAATTGCCAAAACTTGGAAGAAACCCAACATGCCCTTTAATAGCTAAATGGATAAACAAACCGTGGCACATCCAGACAATGGAATATTCTTCAGTGATTAAAACAAATGAGCTAGCAAGCCACAAAAAGACATGGAGGAACCTTAAATGTGTATTGCCAAGTGAAAGAAGCCAGTCTAAAAAGGATACATACTGAATGATTCCAACTACATATATGCGACATTCTGGAAAAGGCAAAACCATGGAAAGAGTAAAAAGATCAGTGGTTGCCAGGGGCTGGTGGGAGAAAGGGAGGGATAAAGGGCAGAGCATGGGGGATTTTTAGAGCAGTGGAACTACTCTGTGTGATACTCTAAGGGTGGACACCTGATACTATGCACTGGTCAAACTCCACAGAAACATACAACAGCAAGAGTGTACTCTTATGTAAACTGCAGACTTCAGCTTATAACCATGTATCAATATCGGTTCATCAACTGCAATAAATACGACACACTAAGATGGCAGCAACAGAGAGACTGTGGGGGAGGAGGGAATATATGGGAACTCTTTGTACTTTTTGCTCAATTGTTCTATAAACCTAAAACTGCTCTAAAAAATAGAGTCCATTAAAAAAAAAAAAAACTTAAGCAGAAAAAAGTGGTTGCCTGAAGGGAGAAGAGGGTTGGTGAAAATGGACAGAGCCAGGAATTACTGGGTTTCATCCAAGCTCTTTAGGGCCACTTGACTTTAACCATGTTCATGCATTACTTTAGATATATTTCTATAATAAGACTTATCAAAATGCAGTGAAATTGAAGATGCCCAATAAAACAAGATGCTGCTCCACTAACCCTACCAGACACAGTCTGCGTCCTTGTGTTAGACTGTTGGGCTGCCATAACAGAGTACCCCAGGCTGGGTGGTTTAAAGCAGACACTTATTTCCTCACAGTTCTGGAGGCTGGAAGTCCCAGATCAAGGTGCCAGCAGGGCTGGTTTCTCCAGAGGCCTCTCTGCTTGGCTTGCAATTAGCTGCCTTCTCACGGTGTCCTCACATGGCCATTTCTGTGTGCACACACACCCCTGGTGTCTCTTCATCTTCATGAAAGGATACCAGTCCTATTGGATTAGGGGCCTACCCTTCCGTCCTCCTTTATCCTTGATCACCTCTTTAAAGGCCCTATCTCCAAACACAGTCACCTTGGGGGTTAGGGCTTCAACACAGGAATTTGGGAGTGGGGGACACTCAGTCCATAACAATCCTCACACTCCCTCTGCGTTGCAGAGCTGCAGTAAAACCAGCCCTCTGCATGCTTCGCTTTGTACACCATGTGAAATTTTAAAAGGTATAGTAAGATGTATAGAACGGATTTAAATAAACCTAGCTTGTTCCCCACATGTTGGTACGATCCTGCAGCGAGACGCACCTAAAGGAGACATGATATCACCATTCTTTGCAGTGAGACGCTGGGTTTTCCTGGGAAGCCCGTCTGCGAGTATGAACACAGCAGATGGAATCAGGGCCCAACAAGGGCTCTGGTCTGCTCACGCAGGAAAGTGGCTGGGTCCAGCTGGCAGATCCTAGAAATGCTTCTTTCCATCCCAATTTGTCTTAGTTGCTTGGGGGTCAACTGTCATAACAAGGACCCATCACATTCAATCAACTAGAGAGAAAAATTTTCTCAAGGGCACTATTACCCAATACTTGGCCGAATTACCGAGCTTCTACGGCTGCAGAAGCTTCAGTGAGGCCCTGTCTCATTAGAGTTGGCCTTTAGCCTTGGCAGCCACACATGGCTGCTGCGAAGGACAGGCCAGGCCTGTGGACCTGAGGCACATCAGGGGCTTAGAAGCCCCGTAAGGAAAAGAGGTTTCCTCCCAGAGTCAGATGGATTTTGTTCCAGCTCTGATGATTCTAATTAATTTCAAGGGAGCAGTGACAGCGTGGAGACGTGGCTTTGTTACTGGGCAGGGCCTCTATTTAAAGACAGGTGGGTGTGCCTGGTGAGGCCCCATGTGCACTAGCAGTGAAATGCAGCCACCTGGGTCTACAGGACTCGCCCCACACCTCCTGGCCCCAGGAAGGCTTTTCCCAGGGTTTCTCCACCTTGGCACTAGTGACTTTGGGGCTGGATAATTCTGTGTAGTGGGTGGGCTTTTCTGTGCATTGCAGAACATAGAGTGGCATCCCAGCCTCCACTCACTAGATGCCAGTGTCACCCCCATCCCCCATTGTGACAACCAAAATGTCTCCAGACAATGTCAAATGTCTCCTGTGCACTTCGGGTAAAATCGTCCCTGGTTGAGAACCACTGCCCAAATTAAAAAGTACTGAAATATTTCTATGCCAGTTGGTTCATAGCCACTGAGTTGGACACCCCAGGATGTCACTGCTACCCTCACATGACTTCTAGAACTCCCCTGAGCTCCCCTAGATTCATAACTGGCACGAACTGGTGCCAGTTAATATCTGGCACCCCTCCTTTCACTGTCAGTCCTGGCTGGAGCTTTCACACAAGAGTGAACCTCTGTGGGTGAATAACATATTACCAGGGTGGAGCACAGAAATCCCATTACGTGGCCCCCATCTTCAGTATTTTATTGAGCAGGTATTCCGAAGTGCAGACATTCCAGGAGCCTGTAAACTTAAAAACGCTGCTGCATAACCTCCATCACCCCAGACCCACTCTTCACGGCTGTTGGCCCCAGTGGCTGTTGTGTGGAGGGCACCGAGTCCTCGGGGGCCAGGGTCAGCTGGCAGGCTGTCCACCAAAGGCCCTTGATGGCACTCTCTCCACACCACTCTGCCCTGGTGCCTGGCAGCTGACTGTGTCTCAGGAAACAAGAGACCTGAAAGAAGCCCAGATGGGCCTGGCTCTGCTACCGACTGCCCTCAACCAGGAGCAGTGTTTGGCCTCCTCAGGTCTCATATCCACATTTGAAAAATAAAGGGAAGCCAAAGGTCCATCAGCTCATCAGCTGACAAGCAAAACATGGTCTATCAAGACAACAAAATTTATTCAGTCATAAAAAGGAATGAAATACCGACACATTTTCCACACGGAACCTTGAAAACGTGCTGCTCAGCAAAAGAAGCCAGACCCAAAGGGCCAGAGCGTGTGACTGCACTTACACGAAAGGTCTGGAACAGCAAGTCCGCAGAGACAGAGTAGACGAGTGGCTGCCAGGGGCTGTGCTACAGGAGGTGACAGCTAAGGGGTGCGGAGTCTCTTTCTGGGGTGATGAAAATGTTTTAAAAGTATGGTAATGGATACACAACTCGTTTTCTACTAAAAACCACTGAATTGTACATTTTTAATGGGCAAATTTACAGTACGTGAATTATTTCAATAAAGCTGTAAAATAAATAGATAGATAGATAGATGATACAATAAACGTAGTGTCCCATGTGCTAGACAAAGTCCCACTCACCATCCAGATGCTAAGACCCTGGTGACGAGAACATAAGGCAGGTGAAAGAATTCTCTCAGTGGCTACTCTCAGAAAGCATCACTGCAACACGAAGGGCAAGGGAACAGCAGAAGCACATTTAAAGAAACGAGCGTGTGCAAGTGTTGAGATTTCAACTGACCTTTCAAGTAAAAAGGAATAATTATAAGGCCAGCAGCTTATATCTATGAAATGCCACTAAGGAAGCCATGATCAGAAGAGAAATCGAAGCAGGTGTGAGCAGTTCCGTGCACACAGGCAGCACACCGCAAGGCGTGCTCACCTCAGGTAGGAAGGACTCTGCTGCTGCCAACCAGCGGACAGTCCCTCAGCTTAAACCGCTCCTTCGTCCTTGACATTTACTTTCCACCAGAAAGCCTAGTTTAGGATGTTTCCCTCTAGAGTGCCCGCCTTGGGTAACACCACTTAAATTGGATTATGTCCATGTTTCTTAGTAGATGACAAGCTCCTTGGCTTTTTTTAAAAACACGTTTTGAACTCTCTCCAGTTCTCAGTCAAAATAGATGCTCTGTAAGATGCTGATTAAACCAATGTCACTTTGAAAAAAATATGACTTGTTAGTGTTTGCAAAGTGATGAGAATGCTACTGAAACACACATACACACACACACACCTCCCATATGTATAAAACCTGGGTTTTGTTTCCTTATCTTCACCCTGGAGATAGTATCACAAGATCAGGCATTTGCAGTTCTGAAAATCTGCTCCAAAAGCTCTGTGACTATAATGTCTAAAAGTTAAGTTGGTTACACTGGCACTGGGGAAATACGAATTCAGGAGCTGCCTTGGGTTCACGCATAAATTGTGCCCTGGCCTGCGACAGTAATTATCACAAAAGAAGAAAACCGAACATCAACCCAGAAGGAGGCAACATCAAATCCAGAAGGCTTCGTTAGTGGCATGAAATGTCCTATTTGATTTAAATCAAGTGTTTGAACTTCCAGCCCCTGTGGGTAGCAGTTCAAGTGAATCCACTGAATTATAAACAGTGAGATCTATGACCAGGAACATAATTCAGATTCGAACAGCTGGGGCTCTTCTGAGAAAGCTACTCGGCCCAGGCCCCTGTGGATCACCTAGTACGACTTGGGGGAAATCTGACACCATCTCTCCTACTCACTTTTCCTTTCTAGAACCTTCATAGGGAAAATCTCACCCAAATTCACTCTTAGCCACTGGAGGCTTCCTAGACTCCAGCATTCTGGGGACAAAGAATTCTCTGGTTCCTGGTCTAGGCTTAAGATTATCCTGGACCCCAGGCCCCGAGAAACCCTGCAGATGATCCTGGTCATCGGGACGAGCCCAGGCTCTAGGCCACCTCTAGCAAGGAAGGCACACAGTGAGAGAACACACCAAAAAAGCAAGCTGGTCGGAGACACGTCTGCCCTGGCAAAAAGCCAAAGGAGATGAAAGGCCCCGCAAATGAGGATCCCTTGCCAGCACTAACATATCAGCATCTGTGTTTGTTTAAAAGATGCAGAGCGAGAAAGTGCGATTTTGCTTTCTCGAAGAACATTCGGAGCCAATTTCAGCACCCAGATCTGCACAAGAAGAGCTCGTGGGACTCTGTGAGGTGTGAGCCGGCATTAAGGGCGGAATTTCCTGCCTGAACTGGAAATTTCAATGATAAGTGGCATGCGGTTGTTGTTTTAAAGGAAAGGAGAAACTGCTATACACATGAGATGGCACAGGCGATCACAGTGGTATTTATGGCAAGCACTGGAAACTCAAATGCATCAGTCGACTTCAGTGGTTCCCAAAGTGGGGTCCCCAGACCAGCAGCAGCAGCATCACCTGGGAGCTTGCTAGAAATGCACATCTTGGGCCTCACCCCAGACCTCAGGAATGAGTAGCTCTGTGGTGGGGTCCAGAAATCTGGATTTAACCTGGAGGTTTAATCCTCCGGGACATTTTGATGCATGCTCAAGTTTGAGAAGCCATTTGAGCTCCTTTAAAAGTCACCATCAGAAATGACCTCTAGCCTCAAACACAAGGACTCATTTATTTGTTCCCTACTGATTGTACCTCCCATGTGTGAGATACCCCCCTGGCTGTAGTCAGAGCTAAGGAGGACACTCGTCCTGCCGGCCAGGACGAGTAAATGGGTAAATGTGCAAATACAGTGCCTTGCAGACCCTGTACCCCTGCGCCCCTGTTACCAGGACAGCAGGAAGAAAGCTGAATGAACAGGATTGTTCATTTAGCTATACACGGACATCTAGTCCGGGGTCACTCAACTGCAGCACTGGTGACATTCTGGGCCTGATGTTTTGTGATGGAGACTGTCCTGTGCACTGCAGGACATTTAGCAGCATGCTGGCCTCTGCCAACTAGATGCCAGGAGCACCCACCCTCCAGTTATGACACACAAAATTGTCTCCATACATTGTCCAATGTCTCCGGGAAGTAAAACCATCCCGAGGGAAAACCACTGGGTTAAACTAGAGTGTGCTGGCTCTGGAAATGTAAACGATGTTAGATAGTTAAGCCTCTGGAGTCTATAAAGGCTTAAACTGTATGGGTTACCGATGTCTCCAAAACCCATTCCCCATCTCTTACCCCCAGTCCATAAAGGAATAACATGGGCAGATAACCCTAGGTTCCAGGCTACCCTGACTGAGCCAATCCCTTTACCCAAGCTTCTGAGGCTGTGGAACTTAGGACACGTCTCAGAGCCCAAAGAATGGCCTTCAGAGACCTGCACTCCGGTGCTGTCATGGACCCTTGATCATTGCATTCCTGGTTTCCTGGTTCGTGATAACACGAAGCATAAGGAATATAGTGGCGGTAGAGACAATGCCATAGGGTCATCAAATCTCTCAGTTCTTGGCCGGGTGCAGTGGCTCATGCCTATAATCCTAGCACTCTGGGAGGCCGAGGCGGGAGAATCACTTGAAGTCAGGAGTTCGAGACCAGCCTGAGCAAGAGTGAGACTTCGTCTCTACCAAAAATAGAAAAATTAGCCAGGTGTCGTGGTGTGCATGCTTGTAGTCCCAGATACTCCAGAGGCTGAGGCAGGAGGATCGCTTGAGCCCAGGAGTTTGAGGTTGCTGTGAGCTATGATGACACCACCGCACTCTAGCCGGAGCAACAGAGCAAGACTCTCTTTCAAAAAAAAACAATCTCTCAGTTCTCCAATAATGTTTGTTTAGAAAACATAAAGTTGTTTCAAACAGATTGCTATATTAAGGAACATTATGAACTTAATATGAATTTCGCCTTTGCTTATGCATTTCATCCATAAGAAATTCTAGTTGAATGCAGAAAACTGTACCCAGGAGAACCCAGTGGCATCAGAATACACAAAATGCACATATGTACACCCCCAAACATCCATGAGCTCACTCAGTTCACACATGCGTGAGCAGCCAAATCGGTCCACACCTGTGGTGACAACTTTCTCTCTGATTTCAGAGAACCCTCCTTCCAGCCCTTCCCCGTAACTCACACACTGCAGCCCTGCTGACGCCCACACCACAGCCAACCTTGGGCCTTTTCAAGATAAAGTGATATATATTTATTGTTGTGTTCATGTATTTCTTAACCATCTAGCATGTGTAAAATGGCACTACCATTCTTATTAGGTTCCCATCTCTTCTTTTAAATGTAATACTGAGGAAGTTTTTGAGTGTTGTGCACCTAACCCCATTTTTCCCAAAAGTCCTGTGGTTTGCATTGCTCATTTTTGCATAGTGCTGTGATTTTGAGGAATGCATGTAGCATGTTAGAGGAAGACTGGCTGTATCTTCTCCCTGAGCCAAGTACCGCCTGGGTGGTAGAAAAGGAATGCCAAACCCTTCTCTGGCCCCCTCTTTTGACTCAAGTGTCCCAGCCCAGACAGCAGTCCAGCCTGGAAGTCTCTCCCCCTTCCCAGGCTGCACCGCTGCCATGCTTTTGGTCCAAAGCTTCCTGTATATTTCCTTCTCGACACATTCACCATAACTTACTGACATCATCGGTCAAGGATTGATCCACCCAGCAGACCTCAAGCTCCCTAAGGGCTAAGACCGTGTCTTCTTCATCTTTTTCTCCCCCAAGTCGCCCCGGTACACATTCTAGCCACACTGCCCAGCTACTCACCCGCTCCGTGTCACCAGGCACTGCCGGAGCCCCAGCTTCCGGAAGATGTCCACCACTGTCTCCATGGGGGTGTGGTCTGTCACCGTGAAAGGGCTGAGGTTCAGGATGCGCCGCAGCTTCAGGGGGTGCGGGCTATTGGCCGGCAGCTCGGGGGGTTCCTCCGTGAAGTACATGATGGAATTGCTCACGATGCCCTCCTGCCTCTGTCTGGCGTTCTCTGGAACAGGGTGAGCAGGAACAATGAGCCACACAAAGTCCCTTGCTGAGCAACTCCCCCCATCCCCCCTACACAGCATCTAGAATCCCACAAAAGAGGGGTTTGGAGGACAAACTGCACATTCTTAATGAGGGGCTTCAGCCAAACATCTGTGAAATTGGCATCTGTCTTCGGCTAATGCCGTGCAAGAGTCCCCCTGCTGTGGCCAGATCATGTGTTGCCAAATCTTGCAAGATGGGCCTGACCAAGATGGTCCTTTGGGGCCCCTCCCTGCTTTGCCTGGACTCCAGGGCACCCACACAGCCCAGGGCCTCCGCCCGTGCTTTCCTAACACTCTTTCACCTCATCACCTCATCACAGGCTGGAGTCTGACGGGACAAGAAACTCACTTAGCTACTCAGTGACCTTAATCCATTGTTTTTCTTTTTACAAACTAACTTCTAACTGGCCCAAATGGTATTATGAATCCTGAGAGGAACAAGAAACCAATACGACCAGCCCCAGTTCACAGCCCAGAAATGCAGCTCGATCCCAAATATGACCCTCGAGAGCGAAGAAACATCCCCAGAAAAGCTGTACCCCTACTCCCTGTATCTCCCGCCTTAAAAATGGGCCATTTTGTGGATATCTCAAAGAAAGACGGTAAAACTGTTATGGTAGCAATTAGCCTATTTCTGTCTGTCGAAAAGGCCATGTGAAAGAAAGCTGAAGAAAAGTAGGGTAACAGGAACTCATTAGAAATCCAGCTTAGCACAGTGCTAGAAACCCAGGCTATTTTAAGTCACACATGAAATAAATCCATCGGTCTCAAGATATTTCTCCAAGGCGATTTTCCTTCTGTTGGAATTTTAATCTTTTTTTTGGTTCATGGGAAAAGGTTAGGAAAAATGCACAGCGAAGCTTGCCTTAAAATGGATCCTTGTTTCATATAATACATTTCTTGCCTTCTCAAAACTACTATTCACCTATATCGTTCTTTCAAAAATAAAATTCTGACTGCCGCCTCTAAGGCCATTAAGTGCAACAGAGTCCTCTAATGGAAAACTGGTGGCATTTGGGGTCAGGCTAAGTCTGAAAAAGGGTCTCTGTTTATAAGAGGAACAGAGGGCCTGCTGGGCAAATCTGTACATTATATGGCTCAGGTTAAAGACACTTACATCAAATGGGATATGATTCAACCACAAATACCAGATGACACTGATGCACAACATGTTTTCAAATGTGGATTCTGTGTGATACCCACTGTGCACTTCTCTCCTAAACCAAGATGGCTCTGTCCTTAAGCACTAAGGCAGGGAGGCAACAGTCAACACATACTTATTTGCTCATTTTCATAGACCGATTAATTCTCTTAAAGTCCCATGTAATAGGATTTCTATCCATTTCAACAATCAGATTGAATGTCAAGACTGGATCAAGCCACAAACCCTAATCAAGAACTGAAGACATGGATTTGCTGAACCTCTTATAAAACCAAATACAACTTAGTAAACCATCAATTCACTTGCTAAAATAAATAACAAGTTTGCATTTCCCCTGAACCTACTGATTGGGCTAGCCCTGATTCTAACCACTAGCTCAATGAACTCTTGCTCACCAGTGCATTCCCAGTGCCTGGACAATGCCTAGCACACAAAAGACACAAAACAGATATTTGCAAATACACACATGAATGAATGAATGAGTAGGTCTACTAAATGTCAGCATATCTGGTTCTGTCTGCCATGTAGAACAGAGCCTATTTCACTTAGGCATTAGGACGGAAAGCCCACGAGCTATTCACTGCCAAGAACCACAGGCATCAGCTGGGGTCAGAGCTGGAGACCTCAGTTGTTGCTCCTGGCAACTGTTGCTCTCCTCAGAGGGGCTCTGCTAGGCCACTTTGGAACTCTATTGTAAAGACATACATTAAGGCTTCAAACTTTGGAAGTGGAGGTGCTATGTACAAGCCAAAAGCTGATGAATGGAAGAAGAACCAGCAAGAAAGCTATTTGCAACTCTCTACTAGGGTGAACCATCTACTCCCAGTTTGGACCAGAAATCTTCATCAGTCACTAAAATACCTGCAACAAAACTATTGCAGGTAAGTTCACAGAGGGCAGAGATAGTGTACTGTCATCCCTGGGCTCCCAGGTCCTAGGATGGCACCAGCACATGGTGAATGCTGAAGAAATACTTCCTGTTTGAAAGAATAAACCAACTAACTCCTCACCCATGGGATGAGCCAGTGCTGTGATAGAACAGACTCACAGACCCCAGGAACACCTGGAAGTCTGTGTTGGAAAAGAAACCAAAACAATACAGCCCCAAATGCACCTTTTTAAAAGACCTAAAAGACAAAAAGGAAATACACTAAATATTAACCATGGTCTTCTACACTGATGAGAGTGTGGGTGCTTTTTTTATTTTTCCTTTTGCTTCTGATTTCCCCAATATTCTATGAGTGTGTATTACTTTTACTTTTACTTTAAAAAATGTAATAAACTACATTTTTAAATGTAGTTTACATTTTTAAAAGTAGTTAAACTGTTTTAAAACTGTCTTTAATGTAGGAGGTTTGTCATGTATTCTATTATAACTGGTCTCAATGGCCACAGCTGCTGAAAAATAATGTAGATTTTATGAGCACCTGCTAAGGTTATTCAACTTGACATTTCAATTCCTAGCAGTCATATGTTCATAATGTCAAACACAGAGAGAGTAATTAATAAAGTGCTGGTAAGAGGAATTTCACAAACTATGATAGGCCGAGAAATTTTAAAAGATTGGAAATAATCACATTATCCCATAAGCTACTGAGTAGCTTTAGAGCAATGGTTCTCAACTGGGAACAATTCTGCCCCCACCCTTGGGGGGACATTTGGCAATGTCTGGGGACATTTTTGGTTCTTCCAGTAGGGAAGGGTAAGTGCTCCTGACATCTAGTGGGTGGGACCCAGGGATGCTGCTCAACACCCTATAGCGCACAGGACAGCCGCCACCAAGAAGAATGACTCAGCCCAAAATGTCAATAGTGCTGAGGTTGAGAACTCCTACTTTAGAGTAATTATGTCCTTATGGAGGTAATACGCTATCATCCTGTTAACTAAAAATGCTTCCATAAGACAGATGTAGTAAACGAGCAAAGTTAAAATGGAAAATTGGAAGCAATCACAGTAGTGATTAATATGAAGATAATATGATAAAAATGTAAAGACTATATAGAAGAAAGAGCAGATTATTTTTTGACAAGTTATTGTCTACTAAAGCATGGGGAAGTCTCTCTGCATATATATTTACATACATTTTAACATCCCCAGCAGAATAAAACAGATGACACCACTGTTCTCCATGACCTAGTCCAATAATTAACAGCCCTCCCAGGCAGAAACCTCTTAGTCCCTAAATAGCTCATCTGACAGAACTGACACTTTTCTTCGTGTTCAGTCTTGGTTGTAGGTCCCTTTCTGCAAGTAAGCATCTTCCACATGCTGGAGAATCATCATTAAGTCATCCACCAGACAAAAAAAAACCTGTGAGTTCCCTTAACTCTTCCCTGAAACTCTAACTTTCCTCCCTTTAATCATCTCTTCGGCTCCCCGCTGAGTCCTCTCTGAACCTCTACTGGCTTAACGGAAGGACTTAAAACAAGAGCCTGAGCACTGCTGAGTACAGAAGGACCCTGGCATTTGCAAAGAGCAACGTGAATGCCCATTCACCAGGAACCAGGAACCAGGAACCCACGCGGCCCCACGTGCTATCTGTAAGGGCCAAGAGGGTCACACTGCCTAAGTGGAGCTCTTTAACGAAGACAACCGCTACGTTTTGACATTGCAGTGATGGATTGAAAATAAAACATTTTCAGCTTCATGTGAGCAGTTGCTACAATTTTAAACATGATGTGTAAGAAAAATCCTTATTTACCTCACTTACCATTCTTTTCTTATCCACGCTATCTTGGATCTATTTATAATCTTTGCTCCCAGTTCCCTTAAAAAGTGAAATTGGCATGGGATAGTTTCTAGCTAAATGCTGTCATGTTTCTATATTCATAAAATGGCATAAAATTCCTCAAATGCAAGTCATGAATTTCTCCACCAGAGTACAAGGACCCTTCTCTTTCTACAGACGAGGAAAACAGCTTTTTTGATTCCTCAGAGCAAAACACTCCTTGCCTTTCTACAAATCACATAAATAGCAGCTTCTATACTATTATTGGTCTGATTGAAAGTATATAGGTATTATTTACACTGCGTGGTGCCTCTTCAGACATTCCAAACATAGCTTCTAGGAGAGTGCTCGGCTGGCAAGCTTCAATTTCTTCTCTAACCAGTTGATGACAATTACTGCTTCCCACTTGATTACGGTAATGGGTTTCAGCAAAATTAGTAAGCTGTCTCTTAGCAGGTGTGCCTGGAGCTATACAATAGATAATGGATTCTGTGACATTTATTACTTTAGTTTTTAAATTTCAACTTTTGCTGAAAAGATTCTAGGGATTGAATAAATTTTTTAAAGGCTGCTGATTACACTATTTTAAAACAAACCCAACCCTACTTCAACAATTTAAAAAAACTCATTATTTATAAGGCAATATTTACACCTAAAGGCACCTATCTGTTAAGCAACAGGACCTATAATAAAAAGAAGTATCACTGAACATTTAAACACAAACTTGCTATGGTGTCTAAAATATTAAATCAATTTTTGCTTTGGGGGAAGTAAAAATGAGTGTCAAGCTAAAATTGCAGAACATAGCTTATCTATACATTTATTTTTATAAAGCCTTTGATCAAAATACTTTAAAGATATTTCAAAAGCTATTTAACATTGGCAAGAGGTTTTAGAAATTGAAGGGAGGTGCCTTAGACATGAGAAACAAAGAGCAGGAAGAAGCAAGCAGTTGTCTGGTGAAGATGTGTTCACGTGGGGCATTCCACAATCAGACTGGGGAAGGTCCCACTGACAAGCTTCATGAATACTCTGGAAGATGGAATTATAGCAAAATCATCATGTGCATACTTGAGCCATGCCATAGGCACTGGTCTGCCACTGGATGCTGGGATGTTGTGAAGATGGTGGAGCAAGGATGCAGAGTGGGATGGCATTTGCGTCTGCCATGTGCCAGTGGATGGGCTCTGCCAGTCCCTGCCCCTGCTGCATCTTGAGGTCCAGCAGGATCTCACCCTCTGAGGATCACTGCTGCTCCTTGCCTAGGGCTCCCAAGATGCACACTCAGGCCTCTGGCCCTCAGTCTCTTTGTCTTTGGAATCCTCCTCCTTCCCACTGCTACCCTTCAAGGCAGGGCAGCCATCCCTAGGCTGATGGGGCCCACGGGCTTGCTTCTCTGAACCACCTGTCTTTGGGGTCCCCTGCCTGGGAA
Source organism: Avahi laniger (assembly GCA_963575035.1). Lineage (NCBI taxonomy): Eukaryota > Metazoa > Chordata > Mammalia > Primates > Indriidae > Avahi > Avahi laniger. The sequence goes on along the minus strand of CAUYSK010053499.1, from coordinate 56,369 downwards.
GCATCTCCTTCTTTTCTCCTGCAACTCAACAGCCTGCCCCCATGCAGCTGGCTGTAATTCAGACACAAGGAAGGAAGTCATCACCCACTACTGACTTCTAGCGATGGCTGCTCATTCACCCACGTGGGCCTCTAACTGGCAGAATCAGACATGATGTCAGAAAGTGAAGCAAAAGACTCGCACGGTGGCAAGGGATTGTCTGGGCAGAGCCTGGTAATCTCGGCCAGGTGATTAGTCTGCCTGAAAGTCTCTCTGAGACCAGCTGAGCCCAGACAACTCCAGGATCTCACACCTTCTCTCCCTTCTTAGCTTCATCCAATAATTCCCTAAATAGGCAGAGGCAGCAGCTCACCTCCTAGAGCAGGGGTCCCCAATCTATGGTGAGTTGTATAATTATTTCATTATATATTACAAGTAATAATAATAGAAATAAAGTGCACAATAAATGTAATGTGCTTGAATCATCCCAAAACCAGCCTCCGAACTCCCGATCCATAGAAAAATTACTTTCCATGAAAATGGTCCCAGGTACCAAAAAGGTTGGGGACCACTGCTCTAGAGGGAGTGGGGCTCAGGTGGCTGCTTGAAACTATGCACTTTCCAGCCAACAATGTCTACCCCAAGACTTGGTTAAACCCTGTCCCTTGGTGTGACTTGGGGACAAGTGGCACCAGCACACGTGGGGAGCTCCTGAGAAATGCAGGGTCTCAGGTCCCAGCCCAGACCTGCTCAACCAGAACCCGCATTTTAACCAGACCCCGGGCAGCAGAGATAAATGAAAGCTTGACCGACATTCTCGTGAACCTCTTGGGTGATTTCAGGGGTACAAAGGCTGCCACTCATCTCTCAGGAAAGCCTGAGCACCCCACTCTTTACTCACTTATCGCAAGGATCAGCTCCCTCCTCTGCGCAAACCCGATGAGGCGCTCGGAGTCTCTGGAGACCACCACAGGGAAGCCGTTGTAGTCGGTCTCTTTGATAAGCGTCTCCACGTCCTCGACTGTCATGCTGTCCTGGGTGAGCACCGACAGTGGCGGCTCTCCTCGCCGGGGCCGCATGACGTCGGTGGCCAGCGTGCGGTGCGTGAACTCGTCCTTCACGTCGAGAAACGGGTACCCATTTAAATGGATGTGGGCCTCGTAGATACCTTCTTTCCCAAAGGCATCTGCCACCCACTTGCTGGTCACGGCCGCCGCCATCAGGGGCACGATGTACTCCAGACCACCCGTTAATTCAAACATGATGACCACCAACGACACAGTCATCCTGGTAACTCCACCTGCAAGGGAAGAGAACAGTGGGAGTCTGAAACACAGCCCTGGCCCCTCAGGAGGGCAGGATTTAAGGACACTGACAGGCGGGCTGTAAATTCTCTTCACACTAGTTCCAAGCAGACAGTCCCACATGCTGACCGCGCTGGGCCTCTGTAACTATGGCCAGGCTCTGTTAGATGCGGCTTTGAGTCAGGGAGCTGTAAGTCGCACATGACTGGGGGCTCTGTGCCAGTGAGGCCCCGGGGCCGTCTATTTGCCCAGGCCCACACGCCTTGCTTTTTGGCAAGTAGATCCTACGTGGGCTCTGTAGGCTTCTGACTGAGCGAGCATGGTGCTCTCCCAAAACCCTACACTCCGAAAAATTATAGGGATGTTTAGGAACTATAGACAAGAGAGGGACCCACCTCTGTGTCCCTGAATGGGTGGAGAAGAGCCTTCTGCTAATCCATGTTTTTTATTTACAGACAGCCCCTGACTTACAATGGTTCAACCTATAATTTTTGGACTTTATGATGATGCAAAAGCCACACACATTCAGTAGAAACCTTTCTTCAAGTACCCATACAACCATTCTGATTCTTACTTTCAGTACAGTATTTGACAGATTACATGAGATATCCTACACTTTAACATAAAATAGGCTTTGTGTTAGGTGATTGTGCCCAACTACAGGCTAATGTAAGTGCTGCAAGCACATTTAAGGTAGGCTGGGCTAAGCTATGATGTTTAGTAGGTTAGATGTATTCAATGCATTTTTTACTTTGCATATTTTCAACTTATAATGGATTTATCAGGATGTAACCCCACTGTATGTCCAAGAGCGCCTCTCTCTCTCTCTCTATATATATATATATATATATGTCATTAAATATGAAATGTCCAATTTCAAATCAAAAGTTTAGTTTATTATATCTCAAACAAGAAGCACTATAATTAATCAAAGTATGTGCCTAAACCAGCAATAAAATTTTGCCATCTTAACAGAAGCCCGGAGAGTGAGTGGTGATGAAATTGCGAAAGGCGTTTTCCACAGCTTGTTGAGAATTGAATATTTCCTTGCAAGAAGTGGTCCAAAGCCTGGAAGAAGGAGTAGTCAGTTGGTGGAAGGTCTTGTGAATACGATGGATGGCAGAGTTTCCAAGTCCAGCCTCTGTAGTTTGAGCAGCATTGTTTGTGTGGTCAAGCATTGTCTTGCAAGATTAGCCTGTCTCTCTTGACCAATCTTGGCTGCTTAATCACAAGCATACAACTGGTTGCAGTAGACATCCACTGTAATTGACTGCTCAGGTTTCATGAAGTTCTAGTGGATAATGCCAGGATTGGACCACCAAATAGACACCATTAGCTTTTTTTGATAAATATTCATTTTTGGACTATGTTTCAGCACTTCATCTTTAGCCAGCCATTGTGCCGAATGCTTGTGATTGTCCAACAGAATCCATTTTTCATCATATGTAACAATATGGTGTAGAAGTGGTTTGCCTTTATGTCATGACAGCAAAGAAAGGCAAGCTTCAAGACAATTTCTCTTGTGACGCTTGTTTAATTCATGAGGTACCCATCTATCCAGCTTCTTTACCTTGCTGATTTGTTTTAAATGGTCCAATATTGCTGGAATAGTAATGTCAAACCTTGCTGCTAATTCACACGTAGGTTGAGATGGATTCGCTTCCACTACAGCTTTCAGCTCATCATTATCCACCTTGGTCTCAGATCACCCACTTGGCTCATTTTCAAGATTAAAATCACCAGAACAGAATTTCTCAAACCATCAACATACTGTGCATTCATCAGCCACATCCTTCCCAAACACTTCGTTGATATTTTGGACTGTCTGCGCAGCATTAGTTCCAGGATGGAACTCATATTTGAAAATAACACAAATTTTTGACTTATCCACGATTTCACAAAAATGGCTCTAAAAAAATTTTTGAGAGATAATCACAAGACAAACTGTGCATTTGAAAGAATGAGGATGTACCTTCACAATAAAAATAAAACAAGAAGTGTCAAAGCGAAATGTCAGACATAACTGTCAAACTTAGTACTTAAGGAAATTGGACATTTCATACTTAATAATTACATATTATTTTATATATATATATATATATATATATATATATAGAGAGAGAGAGAGAGAGAGAGAGAGAGAGAGCGAAAACAAGCTGTAAGCCTTGGTGTGTTAAGCCACTGACATTTAGGAGTCTACTTGTTACAGCAGCAGCACATTATCCTGAGTAATGCAAATGTTCAAGTTTACGTCTTCCTTCTTCCCAGTCCTCTGAGCCAGATCAGCACCCCCGACCCCCTACCTGACCCCAACTGTGGGCGTACCTAGGCAGGCTGCAGCTCCCACCATGGCATAAAGTCCTGGCGTGACACAGTCTGCCCCAGGTCTGCACCAGTTCCTGAAGATGATCCAGTCGTGGTGATGGTAAGCCAGCTGCTCCACGCCGATTCCCACCATCCTGCCCGCCATCGCTCCCACCGCCATGCTGGGGATGAAGAGGCCCGACGGGATCTTGAGGCACACAGAGAAAAGGAGAGTGAGAGACGGAAGCCAGGTTCCCGCTTCACAACCCCCGGGAAACACAGTCCCGCTCGACAAGCTTGCATATTGTTTCAGTCTTCAAAGGAGGCACAACTCTGCAAAATAGGTCAGCTGGGAAAAGGTAGGCCAAGCGATCCAACCTGCTTAGTCAGTCGTATCTACTGCAACTTGGAGAGAATGCAATTTTACACTTTCATTCCCTCTCCTTCAAAAGCTGGCCCGTTTGCCTGCTGTGGATTAAAGAATGATAAGCCCCACTGCAAATCACATTCAAAGTGAGCATCTGTCACTTGAGACACCACTTTCTCTCTCCCCTTGCCATGTCATTCAGACTGGCTTTTAAAATTAAATGTCAAGCCACAGCATGAAATGGAAAAGAAGGACCTGCGACTGCTCCCAGGCAAAATAAAGAAGCTGAATGTGTCACCACGGCTGCCCTGGATCTTGCAGAAAGCTCTTCAAGGGCTCCCCGCCCTCTGTAGCAGGTGGTGGCCGAACACCTATCAGAGAGAGACGAGGGAGGCAATTCCCTCTTCCTAAAAAAGTGTATTTCCCAAGAAATATTCTGAATATTTTCAAGCCAGGGTGGGGGGAGCAAAGAAATAGACGATGTAATCTAAAAGATCTTGGTAGCAGTGTGTTTTCTATTTTGCTGAATGAAAATACATTTTCGTTTATCTAGTGATCACACATGTACTGTAGAACATGGCTGACGCCCTTGTTCACTGAGATTACCTGTGAGCACTGATGCTGAGCAGCTGCACTTACACCTGCCCAGCTGGTCACCCATCTGAGGGTGGAAGCAGATCTTTAGCCTAATTCAAGTTAAATTTAGGTCCTCGCGTGTGATTTCTACAGTTTAGAACATTCCTTAGGACACTATTTCTTTCTGAGTTTCCCCTCATTCCATGGTCATTTAAATCCCTGTAACTCCAAAGTAGACTTCTCTCAGCAAGCACCAAAAGACGCTTCTAGCATCTTCCTCAGACATGAGAATAAATCCCTGTGCTAGGAGATGATGGGTCAGAGACAGTCAACTGTTTCGTAAGTCCACACATGCTTGTTCTTCAGGCACAAATTCAGGTTTGTGTTTCATCACTACACACTAAGGTGCACCATTTCTTAGACTTTTTTAAAAGAGGAAATTCATAGAAATATCACACAAAAGCAACACGAATGGAACACAACAGGGGGCTCTGGGGGTGAGCAATGTTCTGCTTCTGGTCCTGGGCACTGGTTACACAAGGGTATGTGTTTTGCTCAAATTCATCAAGCTGTACATATGTCTGCATGAATGATATACTCTAATAAAATTTTTTAAAAGTGAGCAATAATAGCACTATTTGTAATAGCCAAAAGGTAGAAATAGCCCAAATGTCAAAGGATGAGTGGATAAACAAAGTAGGAGACAGCCACAGAATGACATACTATTTAGCCATAAAAATGAATGAAGTACTCCCACATGCTACAATGTGGATGAACCCTGAAAACACTGTGCTATGAAAAAAGCCAGTCACAAAAGGCCACACATTACATGATTCCATTTATGTGAAGTATCCAAAATGGGCAAATCCATAGAAACAGAGCAGATTAGTGGTTGTCAGGGGCTGGGGGAGGGGATAAGGCGAGTGACTGCTAATGGGGAAGGATCTCTTTTTGGGGGGATGAGAAAGTTCTGACACTAGATAGAGGTATTGGCTGCACAACATTATGACTGTAGGTAATGCCACTAAATTGTATACTTTAAAATGCTCAATCTTATGTTTTGTGAATTTTACCTCAATTTTTTTAAAAAGCAGCAACTTAATGCCAGTTTCCATAAAGGAAAGCTCTTTAGGAAGGGTCTATTATGTCTGCGCTGATTTTAACACAGTGTTTAGAAGAAGAAACACGCTGTCTCTTCTCTGGCTTTAGGAACAAGAGTAATGAAAGCACGCGCTGTCATCCACAGCTCTCAAGGACACCGCATGGAGAGAGGATGTGTGCAAAGAGCCCCCACTGTGCCCCACCCAACCAAGACTGGGATGTGTTCATTCTGTGCTGCCACCGTGCCAGGGTAGCGCGCAGGGCACTCACCACACGGTCAGTCTCAGCACTATGGCTTTGTAGCTATCTCACAGAGCGTGTGCTCTTGAAGGGCACATTCTCTTTTGGATTCTAAATCCCTTGGACTTAGCACAGTGCCTAAGATACAGTTGATGCTCAGCACACATTACGGATCCAAACTGGGCCAAACCTGGGCTGTTTCCACCACCTGGCATCACCCAGCCAGAAGGAAAACCTGTGGCTACCACTCCTTCTGGGAATGTGATGAAGTGGGGTTGATGCCAGCTCTGTCTCCCATTGGCTGTGGGTCTGATCAAGCCACTCCAGGTCTCTGAGCCTTACCTTCTCCACTTATAAAATGCGATTAGAATCTCTGTTTCATAAGCTTATTGTTTATTAAGAGTCGATTTCTGTTGGCTAAAAGAATGCCAAGTGAGAACATCCAAGAAAGGTCAGTTCTCCTTTTTTTCCCATTACAATTTTATTTTAGAGAGTAGGTGCTGTGCCCAGAAGGACATGGGTCCCGACCCCATCTTCCTTCCCTTTCACTTACCTTCATGCCAAAGGTAAATATGGTAACGACGATTTTGAAGATCAGCGCCAAGGCCAGCTGCCACATGGCCGTGTAAACCCCGACCCCGGCCGGCCGGTCTGGAATGTCATCCACAGGTCGGGTCATGTTGGGGTCGTTGATGTAGTCACAGAGCTGGGAGGACTCAAGGGCCCCACAGTCATTGAACAGCTCGGAAATGAGCTCGCTGGTGCTCTGGCGTGTGTAGGGATTCGGGTAGGCGATGATGGCAGTGATGGCAGTCACCACGATGACCTCCAGCACCGGGTACTTCCCCAGCCTGGTGGTCTTGCGCCTCCTGCACCAGGCGATGTTGCAGCGGATGAAGAGGGTTCCCCACAAGCCCCCGAAGACTCCAAGCAGGATGAAGGGGAAGAGTTCAGCCATGTACCAGGGTGTGTGATATTCCACGTAAAAGAGAACAAGGCGGCTATTCCCAAAGGGATTGATGGATCGCAGTGTAAAGGCCGCCACCAGGGCCGCGAAAAATGACCTCCACAAGGTCTTCAAGGGAAAGTAGTAACTGACCTGGGACAAATAAGTAGAAAATGAGAGGCTGGCCAGACAAATAGCTACTCAGAGCCCAGCCCCTTGGGTCGGCAGCCACCTACTGACGCTTGGCATGAAAGACAGACTCTAAGACCAAAAGTGGACACACTGACTCCTTCAGCCTGGGTTTAATATGACCAAGATGCACCAACAAAGATATTTAAAGGAATCTATGCCTAGAAGTGGAATGGATACTAATCAAGGTAGGTTTGAGCTATGTTTTTAAGAGGAATAAATACATGTAATCATAATTCTGTTCATGGCACAGATTCTTCTAAAAGCAAATAAACCTCTGGATTTGATTCTACAGACAACAGAATAGATCAGGGTTTCAAAACTCTGGCCCACAGGTCAACTCCAGCCCAGCAAATGTATTTTTACAGCATGATGAGTTAAGAATGTTTTTTTTACATTTTTAAATGGTTGGAAAAGGAAAAAAATTCTTTTGACTTGAAATATTCAAAAGGAGAACAATATTTTGTGACATGTAAAAACTACATAAAATTCAAGTTTCAGCATCCATAAGGAAAGTTCTATGGGAACATAGGCCAGGCCCATTCGTGTACATGTTGTCCATGGCTGCTTTCACACTACAATGGTAGAGTTGAGGGTTGCAACAGAAATTGTGTGGCCCACAGGATCTAAAACATTTACTACCTAGCCCTTTAGAAAACATTTGCCAGCCCCTAGAATGATCCACCTGCATTACCAAAACCAAAAATGCTTAATTAAGTTGGTTATGAAAAAGAGAAGGAATACTGGAAATCTTCCCCAAAAGCTATATTGGCAAGTTTTAAAATAATACTTGAAAACAGATATAGCTGGGCATGGTGGTCCATGCTTGTAATCCCAGCAACTTGGGAGGCTGAGGCAGGAGGAGTGCTTGAAGCCAGGAATTTGAGACCGGCCTGGGCAACACAGCAAGACTCCATCTCAAAAACAACAAAAAAGAAAAAGAAAACAGATCTCTAACAGTGGAAATTGTGTCTCTTTAACTAACCATAGGAATCTTATTCAATACTTCTTTGACTCTAATCCTCAAAGGGCAGGAGATGAAGGCTTACTGCTATGTGAACCACCTACATGTTCCCTCAGCTGCCCGTTCTCACCTCTTCCAGACTGAAAAGCACACCCCCGATCGGCGCACCAAAGGCAACAGAGACTCCAGCAGCAGCTGCAGCTGACAACACCTACAAGGCAAACAGTTCTAGGTAAGCTCCAAGGCCTTCCATGAAAACGAACATGTGCCAGCATGTGCAGGTGACATGGGAGAAGGCGGCTTTGGGAAGAAAGCTCCACCGCACATGGAAGCTGAGCCAGCTCACCTCACGCCTCTTGCCCTCGTTCTTGCTGTACTTGGAGAAAAGGCTGCTGAAGAAGTTGCCGCAGCAACAGGCCACGTGCACCAGCGGCCCTTCTTTCCCAAGGCTCAGACCAGAGGACACTACCAGCACCAGGGTGACCGTCTTGATTAGCAGAGTCCACTTCCCCAGGTAGCCCCTGATGATAAAGCCACTCAAAATAGTCTTTATCTGAAACAGGATGGAGAACGAGAGGGAATGAACTGCTTCGATCCATGCCTAGGAAAATAGCTGCAATTCCTCTGAGAGGCATGTTAAACGTTTAGATTCACTATATTGCATAGAAGAAAGAGCATTCTCACTTTTTAATTTACCTGTAATTTTATATTAGCAGATTTTTATATTAATATATAACTTTATATTAACAGAAACATTAAAAATTCAATGCATGGTAAATCTTAAGGACACTTAGAGTACCAAAAGGTCATAAAGGGGACTGAATAAATCATTATCAAGGTCTCATTTTATTTATGGCATTTTATCCTGTTCACGTTACCCTTTGTTGTATTAAGAAGAGAAATGTATCTATTGATCTTAACTGCTAACTCTTAACTCTTGAAAGATATCCAAGACAAAAAGATGGAGAGCTGGCCAGCTACGTGACAAAGCACACGGAGTGAAGGAGTGAAGAATAAGCCACCCCAAAACATGCCACTGTGGCAAACTATTTTGAGTTAAAGGCATCTGAAAAACAGCAGGTACAAGAACATCACTCTGACCTTCATTGTTTCTTAAAGGCAGAAGACGAAATTCCCACGTGAAAGACACCCTTCCTATACTAGAGAGAAAGTATCATTCTATCAAGGAAGGGAAGTCCGGGCCAAGGGAAATCTGTAGAAACAAATGTTGTTACACTAACCTTACCCTCCTGGCCACTCCTGCACCCAACTGACTGCCCCAGCCCAAGCCCCTGGGCCTTCTCACGCTTGCACAGCTTACTCCTCTTTGCCCAATTCAGTGTATAAATGCTCAACTCCAACTGTGTCTTCAGGCCTCCATTTCCTTATTGGGGCTCCAATGTCATGTACAACTTGTATTAGATAAATTTATATGTTTTTCTCCTTTTGATCTGTCTTATGTCAATTTAATTCTCAGGCCCAGCCGAAAAGCCCTAAAAGGGTAGAGGTCATATTTTGCCTCCAGTACAGCAGTGAAATGTCACTTGAACCTTCAGTCGGAAGCTTAGTTTGCTAAGGCCCATGGGCCAAATCTGACCCGCTGCCTATTTTCACATGAACCACAAGCTAAGAATGGTTTTGACAGAGTTTTTTTTTAAAGTAACACTTATAAAAGACTACTAGTCTTTTGGTGAGAATAGTTGCCCCATTTTGCCTCTTGGGCCCTGAAGCCTAAAATACTGAGTCTCTCTCCTTTATAGGGAAAGTCTACTGACCCCTGCTAGCGGTAAATAAGTGGGTATTTACTGTCCAGTTATTTCAACATTTTTGTATGTTTGAAAACATTCTTACTACAATGTTAGAAAATGAAGAAGATGCTCAACTTTCTAATAACGCACTTTTGGGGCATGCAAAGATGTTTGAATCCATGACAACCCCTTCTTTTCCATCAAATCCTCCCCTAGTATATTGAAGAGGACTTTGACTATAGGGAGAGTCATCTTGCTCCATTTTCAGACCTGCTGTACTTTGTGAATCCCAAACAATGGCGTTCTTCCTAAAAGTGCCCTTGAGTCTTTGCCTAATGCTTTTAGACTTCAACTGTGTGCCAATCCCACTGACTAATTTCATATACTGAGGTCCTCTCCCCGCAAACGGTGTTCTTTTAGATATAGAAGCATCACCAATGGCTAAATAACTTTTCTACCTCCAACTGCTTCCACAATTGGATACAATGAAATGAATGCTCACTGCTGAGCTAGCAACTTACAAGCCTGTAATCATACATAAATCAGACACCAAGTGAGTCAGTCAATGAAATTCGTGGTCAATTTCTCTTTTCCCATTATGTAATACATAATGGGACAATGGTATTTCTTGTCAGCATCATTTGCATAGCTTGAAATTGCCTCTTTATGCTCTGCCAAGTGATCAATTTCCCAAATAGCTACTACGGTCCTCCTCAACCTTGGTGCCCATCAGAATTACCTATGGAATTAGGAAAGCTTTCGGACTGACTGTCCCCTCAGAGATTTGATGTAATTGGTCTGAGGTGCATCCAGGGAATGAGGATTTTTACAGCCTCCCCAGGTGAGTCTAAAACACAGCTCAGGTGGAGAGCAGCCACTGCTCCACTCCTGGAAAGAGTATTATAGATAATCCTAATTTCTTAAAAGAGTATTTAAGGGACAACCCCGAAATACTCTTTGTTCTTTCACCAACACCTTCTACTGAGCATCATGTCACCTTTGGCGACGTGGGGAGGGTCATGAAGTCAATAATTCAACTGTGTGTTTAGAGGAGGGCACACGTGTGTGTTCCCAAAGGACTCGACGAGCTCCTTCCTACTGAATATGTGCGAGGTCTCCTAGCTATACAGTCAGATGGTTTTTCTTGAATTAGCCTTTAACTAGTGGCAGACAAACCTAGCTGTGGTTAAATCTATCCTTAACTAGTGGTATTAATAGTTGGCCTAATTGAGCCTGTGCTCTGGGATTTCAGATCCCTTTATTTAAGAGATGTTTTATTATGCCTGCCACAATCCTGCCCTTTTGTGTTGCCTCGAATAAAATTATCTATAATTTTTTGTCAGTTAGTTAATGTGGATTTGGACCCCAGGGTACAGTTTAAAAACGTAATACCATTTAGAAAATTACAAGCATCTAAATTACCTGAGCCTTTGCCAGCCATTTCATGTGGTGAACTGAACAATGTAATAGGTATTTTGTAATTCTCTAAAATGATTTTATAAAATTCTCATGATCAAATTAGGGACTAAAGAAGGCAAATTCATTCCCAGTAGATGCCAAAATTCAATCACTCACTTTAATTTGAATTCATAGAGACTGAAGTGAGCAGGGCTTTAATAAGATATATTACAGCAGATTTGACTTGCTGATGGTAACCTGAAAACCAGAATGCTTTCTGGTAAATAAATATTTGCAAGAGTGTTCGTGTTTTGTAATGAACTGAAACATCAACACAGAGTAAGTTCTGAAAGGATATGATTTCTTATATAACAGACAGTGGGTCTACTGATAAAGCACACAGAAGTAGAAAGATGATACCCTTATCCAGTTCTCTCTAAATTCCCAAGCCCAATAAACTGTGAGTATTCTCTTTTATTTATTTTATTTATTTATTTTTTGAGACAGTCTCACTCTGTTGCCCCAGCTAGAGTGCAGTAGTGTCAGCCTAGCTTACTGCAGCCTCCAGCTCCTGGGCTCAAGCAATCCTCCTGCCTCAGCCTCCTGAGTAGCTGGGACTACAGGCATGTACCATGATGCCTGGCTAATTTTTCTATTTTTAGTAGAGACGGGGTCTCACTCTTGCTCGGGCTGGTCTGGGACTCCTGACCCCAAGTGATTCTCCTGCCTCGGCCTCCCAGAGTGCTGAGATTACAGGCATGAGCCACCATGCCCAACCAGAGTATTGTCTTTTAAATGTGCTTTATAGAACTTATATAGAGCATTTATTTCACAAAAAACCAAAATTTCTCTAGATTTACATTTTTAAAAATGTTTCCAAAGGAATTTTCATTCTAAGTAATCAAGGTATTTTGGAAGCAAATGCTAGGGAGGATGAGCAATTTGTAAAATATACGTAAGTGCACTGCAGTCACAGTCCGTCCTCACAGGGCACACCTACGGCAGTTTGTAGCGGATTGCCTCAGACAGCGATAAATCTGTCTTCTAAATAGTTCAGTCAGTGTCATTGCTAGAATGAAGGAGAACAGCTTCATGTCCCAATTGAAGTCAGTTTATATATTTATTAATATTTAGTTGGGGTTTGGCTGGGAGGAGGTTCTTTTTATCTACGAATTATTCATTTACATTTACTTTTTACTCTGCCCCTTTCCTCCAAGAACTGGGGTAGGTACTGTATCCTCAGCTTAAGAATTTTGAGCTCTACTATAATAACAGCGATAACTCTGCTATTGTTGAGTAATAATAACCAAACTTACTTATAAAACCTCTATTTGGTTCCTGATACATTAAAAGATTGTTATGAACTGTTTCATAGAGAAATGAATCTATGACATACTGATATATGGTTAAAAGCATATTAATAAAAGAAGCACCCATGTGCCCACTACAAGCTTAACAAATAGAAGAAGGCCGGGCACGGTGGCTCACGCCTGTAATCCTAGCACTCTGGGAGGCCGAGGTGGGCGGATTGTTTGAGCTCAGGAGTTCGAGACCAGCCTGAGCAAGAGTAGACCCCGTTTCTACTAAAAATAGAAAGATATTATCTGGACAACTAAAAATATATATATAGAAAAAAATTAGCCGGGCATGGTTGTGCATGCCTGTAGTCCCAGCAACTGGAGAGGCTGAAGCAGGAGGATCACTTGAGCCCAGGAGTTTGAGGTTGCTGTGAGCGAGGATGACACCACGGCACTAGGTCTAGCCAGGGCAACAGAGTGAGACTCTGTCTCAAAAAAAAAAAAGAAATAGAACAGTGGCTGCCCTTGAAAGCCCTGTCCTGTGCTTGCCTCCCCAATGAGACCTTCCTCCTTTCCCTCACCACTTCCAATCATTTCTTTGCCTTTCTTTATATATGGTTTTAGCACATACGTCATTTCATTTTGGCTGTTTATGGACTTTATATCAATAGAATCATACTTTCTGTATTCTTCTGCAACTTTTTTCACTTGTCATTACATTTTTAGTTTCTTCCATGTCAATGTGTCCCTTGTACTTTTGTCACATAACAAATGCTCAATTCACTATTTTATTCCTTTGAGCTCAGCTGCCACCAATAAAGATGCCCGCTTTAGGCATGGGCAGGGCTGTGGTCAAGCTGGCACAGGCTGACAAATGCCACTGCCTGCAGATCTGAGTAGAGTGGCTCTCAAGCTGGCTTGGGCTAACAATCACCTCCGCTTACAGAACTAGGTGGGGCATTCATCCACTCTGCAATGCAGGGACCACCAGTGACAACCACAGGGAAATGGTGAGGCAGGAGACAGAGGAGAGCAACAGTGTTAAATGCTCACAGTGCATCTGCCCATCTGCCCATCTCAGGCCAGGTCAATCCTCCAGAGCAGGACACAAGTGCACCACCATCCAGGGATCTCTCCTTCTTTTCCCTAAGTAGGAGAGTTCCCAGCAGAGAACAAGTATACTACAAGTTTATCTGTCTTGAGAGAAGAGATTTCAGATTAGAAGGAACCAGAATAAGAACTCTGGCAACATGAAAAAAAAAGCTGTTTCAACCCTCCAAAGGATCACAATATGTCTCCAGTGATGGACCACAACCTAAAAGAAATTGTTGAAATGTCAGAGATGGAATTCAGAATATGGATGGCAAATAAGATGAAAGGGATTGAAGAGAAAGTTGAAAACCAACATAAAGAAGCCAAAAAAAAAAAATGTTTCAGGGCATGAATTAAAAAAATGAAAAACTCACTAAAGAGACAGACAATATAAAAGACATAATAGAACTTAAAGAAATGGAAGAGTCATTCAGGGAATTTCAAAATATAGCAGAAAGCTTCAAAAACAGTCTAGACCAAGCAGAAGAAAGAATTTCAGAGCTTGAAGACAAGGCTTTCAAACTAACCCAGTCAATCAAAGATACAGATGAAAGAATAAAGAAGAATGAACAATCACTCAGAGGAGTATAGGACTATGCAAAGTAGGCCAATATAAGGATTGTAGGTATTCCTGAGGGAGAAGAAGATAAAGCAAAAAGCATGGAAAACCTATTCAAGGGAATTATTGAGGAAAACTTCCCTGGTATTGCCAAAGATTCAGATATCCAGATACAAGATGGTCATCGAACACCAGGAAGATTCATAGCAAGTAGGACATCTCCAAGACACACAGTCATCAACCTGGCCTAAGTTAAAATGAAGGAGAAAATTCTACAAGCTTCAAGACAAAAGCAACAACTAATCTACAAAGGAAAACCCATCAGGTTAAGAACGGACTTCTCAGCAAAGACATTATAAGCCAGAAAGGACTGGGGCCCCATTTTCGGTCTTCTTTAACAGAACAATTGCCACCCAAGAATTCTGTATCCTGCAAAATTGAATTTCGTAAGTGATGGAGAAATAAAGACTTTTCCAGACAAGCAAACATGAAGGGAATTTGTCACTACTAGACCTGCTCTACAGGAAATACTCAGAACTACATTATACATAGAACAGCAAAAGAGATACCTACCCATGTAAAAACACCCGAAAGTTAAAGCTCACAACTCTAATAAAACAATAGCACAAGAAGGAAAACAAAACAACAGGTATTACCCAGCATGATGAACAGAACCACTATTCCACACATCTGTACTAACACTGAACATGAACAGTCTGAATGCCCCACTTAAAACACACATACCAGCTGAATGGAGGAAAAAACATCCCCCAAGTATATGCTGTCTATAAGAAACACATCTAACTCACAAGGACTTGTATAGACTCAAGAAAATGGGAGGGAAAAAATATTTCACATAAATGAAAACAAAAAGTGAGCAGGTGTAACCATTCTCATATCAAATAAAATAAACTTTAAATCAACAGTGGTAAAAAAAAAAAAAAACAAAGACGATCATTTTATAATGGTAAAGAGAGCAATTCAACAAGAAGACATAACAATCCTAAATATATTTGCACCAAACACAGGAGCTCCCAGATTCATAAAGCAAATTGTACTAGAATTTAGCAAAGAAATAAATACCAGGTTTATAATTGCCAGGGACTTTACCCCAGTGACAGAACTGGACAGATTACTAAAGCAGAAAATCAATAAAGAAACACTGGACTTAAATGGAATTCTAGAACAAATGGACCTAACAGACATTTACAGAACATTCTACCCCAAAATTACTAAATATACACTATTCTCATTGGAACCTGGGACGTTTTCCAAGATTGAGCATGTCTCAGGTCACAAAACAAGTCTCAACAAATTCAAAAAAATTGAAATCATACCATGTACCTTACCTTCTCGGACCACATGGAATAAAACCAAAAATCAATTCTAAGAGAAACGCTCAAATCCACACAAAGTCATGGAAATTAAACAACCTGCTACTGAATGATTCTTGGGTTAATGATGAAATTAAAATGAAAATCAAAAGATTCCTCAAAATGAATGACAAGGGAAGCACAAGCTTTCAAAATCTATGGGATACAGCAAAAACAGTCCTAAGGGGAAAGTTCATAGCCTTAAATGCCTACATCAGAAAGACAGGAAGATCACAAATTAACAACCTAATGTCACATCTCAAGGAACTAGAAAACGAAGAGCAAACCAAACCCAAAACTAGCAAAGAAAAGAAATAACAAAGCTCAGAGCAAAAATAAATGAAAAGGATACCAAAAAAATGAAACAAAAAGTTGATTCTTTGAAAAGATAAACAAAATCAATAGACCACTAGCCAGATTAACCAAAAATAAATGAAAAAGGACTCAAATAAGGTCAATCAGAAAGGAAAAAGGAGACATTACAACTGATACCACAGAAATAGAAAATATCACCCATGAATACTACCAAAACCCCTATGCACACAAACTAGAAAACATAAAGGAAATGGATAAATGCCCAGAAACACACAATCTCCCAAGGTTGGATCAGGAAAGAAATAGAAATTTTGAACAAACCAATAACAAGCAGTGAGATTAAAGCAGTAATAAAAACATCTCCCAAAAAAGAAAAGCCCCAGACCAGAAGGATTCACAGCTGAATTCTAGCAGACCTACAAAGAAGAACTGGTACCTATCCTACAGAAATTATTTTATGACATCAAGAAGGAGGGAATCCTCCCTAACTCATTCTGTGAAAACAGTATCACCTTGACACCAAAACGAGGAAAGGACACAACAAAAAAAGAAAACTACTGATCAATATCCCTTATGAACATACATGCAAAAATCCTCAACAAAATACTAGCAAACCAAATTCAACAGCACATCAAAAAGAAAATTCATCATGATCAAGTGGGTTTCATGTGGGCTTCATCCCAGGAATGCAAGGATGGCTTAACATATGCAAATCATAAACATGATTCACCACATAAACTGAAGCAAAAACAAAGACCATATGAGTATGGAGTATGGAGTATGGAGTATGGAGATTCCTCAACGAAAGAAACGTAGGCTTACCATTTGATCTAGCAATCCCACTACCAGGTATCTACCCAAAGGAAAAGAAGTCAAAAAGAACCTGCACTCAAATGTTGACGTAGCACAATTCACCATTGCAAAGTCATGGAATCAACCAAAGTGCCCATCAATTCATGGGTACACACACACACACCATGGAGTACTACTCAGCTATAAAAAGGAATGAAATAATGTATTTTGCAGCAACTTGGATGGAACTAGAGACCATTATCCTAAGTGAAGTATCACGGGAATGGAAAACGAACACCACATGTATTCTCTAATAAGTGGGAGCTAAACAATGGGCACACATGGACACAAAGAGACATAAAGGACATTGGAAACCACTGTCTGTCCATAAGATCACAAGCTGAGCACATCTCCAGAAGGGGAAGATGGGACTGCCAGGCACGTCTTTTATTGCAATAAAATCCACCGACTGCCCATTGGCCGTCTCCTTATTCTGGAAATGCTTGAGTCAGAAACGCCTACTGTTGGGCAACGGGATCATAAACTGAAACGCCAATGGTGATCTGTTCTTTTCGTTGTCCAGGGAGCCTTAGGCTTTAGATAGCAAATAAAACAGTCAGCTCTGCTACACTTGGTTTGAAAACACATATTTGTCCCAATGCCATTCATACATTAGGGAGGAATTTGAGCATAACACAAATTTTGTATCTGCTTATATACATTTCCTCTGGGAGAAATACTAGGTGAATGCATAAAACTGCACCCAGCTGAACTGAGTCATGTAGGAAAAGAAAAAACATACACATGCACGTCTTAAACCCCTACCAGTTCACACATGCGCCAGGGCACCAGGCCCCTCTGTGCCTGCTGTCACAGTTTCCCCTTGGTTTCGGACAGCCCTCCTTCTACCCTGCCGACATCCACTGCCATGCAGACTTCGAGTTCTTTTCAAGAAATGACACACTCACTGTGGTATTTATATGTTTCTTAGCCATTTAACATGTGTGAAACTGTGCTACTGTTTTTATTAGGTTTCTATCTTTTTCATATGTACCCTTGATGAAGTTTTTGCACATTGTGTCTCTAACTCATTTTCCCCTTAAGGCCCTGTGGTTTTTATTGTGCAATTCTGCGTGACATGGTGACTTTTAGGAATGCATGTAGCATTTTGGCAGAACTGGCTGCACTGAGAAAACAAAATGGTAATAATAGCTTGTTTTTCGGATTCCTGAAGTAATATACTAGCATGAACCATCAAAAATTCAGCATGACATTTTAAGACTTCTTTTTCCTCTCTTTGCTGCAACAAGCCCATGTTGAATTTTGCCTTTGACCATCCTTCAGTTACTCTAGCCCTTTCCATGAACTGCCTGGCCCAATGTCAGGGTGTACATCTATTGCCGTAACCAGCTCACGATTGTATTTTCAAACTGCTAGCTCACTGCCTACGGGCATTGCTGAAGCAGCGACCTGAAGGAGAACTGAACCAGATTAGGGTGATAATATCAGAACTTTAAAATCACTTCTGGCTAAAATTTTTACTGTCTGGGCTTTTGGGGAATCAGCTCAATTATCGTTCTTCTGCCCTGCAGATCCTCCTAGGTCTCAAGCCTGGTCTCCGGCATTCCCCTTGATCAATGAGGTGACTTCCCTCATACTTTGGTTACAAGAAAGTGCTGAAAACTATTTACAAGAATTCTGAATGCACAGGGGTACATGCACAGTGCATGCACTGAAGGTGGAATTAAGTTTTTTAAAGATTGCTATTACCTTGTCACCAGCAGAGCAAGACATGGCAAGGGAGTTTAATCCTCAGCAAACTTTCTCAGCAACGAACCTCCACTACTGTCTTTTTTCACATTACATCATAGACGCATTTATGAGTGAGTACAGAGCCACATTTATGTGTGTGGTTAATGAACTCTGATTCCACAGGCTTTAAGAGTTATGCCTGGTTTACACAGATAAGGCTTTAATCATCTGAGAAGCAATAGGGCAGAAATCTCGAGTACAGAGTACAAATAAATCAAGAAGTCAGACGACTGGCTTCAACTCACAGCTTACCAGCTTGGTTACCTCAGGCAAGTAAGTTACTTACCCTCTCTGTGCTTTAGTTTCCTCAACTATCAAATGACGAATAATAGCAACTGCCTCGTAGTCTTACTGCGAGGAGTAAATGAGTTAATGCATGTAAAATACTTGGAACTGTGCTTAGCACAACAGTGCCACAGAAGTATTTGCTGCCCTTACCATTGCACAAAAGAACCCAGCCACGACTCACCTCTGGTATACCAGAGCCACAGGCGTATGGCGCAAATACCCGCACTAGGGAGACGGCCAAAAATGCGAACAGCAGCGCCCACAGGATGTACATTAAGTAATTCAGAATGTAAGCACTGGCCCCCTAAACAACAGACACAAAACAACAAAGGAAACATGAGCCATAGCAGAACTGAGCAATGTACCCAACCCTACCCCCTCTGTTGTGACAACAAAAGGTTTGACAGCACTGGGCAGGTTTGGTCCCGGTCCTTTTGTTTCCTTTTTGGAAACAAAAAGGCCAGTGTTGGTTTTATCAGCTGTTGCTATTGCTACAGTCAGTACACACAAACAGCGCACTGGGTGTTTCTCCAGGAGCTGTTTACACGTAGCTTCTACCGGGTGAAATCTCAGCAGTCATGGAAACCGTGAATGATGCTTGGTTTTAATCACCACTTGCACCAGAGTTAATGAAATGTGGGACGCAGAAAATGCTGCCTTCAAGACCCTGGCAAATTTGTTTTGTCTTGTCTGCGGTGGATTGGTCTCGCTCAGCTTTCATTAAGGCCACACCCATACCACAACAAGCAGCTGCAGTGCCAATGAACAAGGGTTGGAACCGTATTTCAGAATATGTTCCTCAAAGTGTGGTCCGCGGACCAGCGGCAGCAGCAGCAACAGCAGCATCACCCAGGAGCGTGTCAGAAGTGCTGACTCTCAGCACTCAGGCCAGAGCTGCTAAGTCAGACACAGCAGGTGGGGCCCAGCTAAGTGTGTTCTAACAGGTCCTCCAGACGGTTCTGATGCATGCTAACATTTGAGAAGCACTATTAGAGGAGAAAAACTTGATTTCCCTCAGAATAATTCATTGAACCATTTATTCCAAATTACCTGATGTGTGGAGAACGTTTCCTCAACCACACACCCAGTCTGAGGCCTTTTAGGTCAAGGACCTGGTCTGCTGTGTGGAGGCCAGGTTTCTCTCAGCCTTAGCTTGTCATCCCCATCTGGATTTCCCAAGTGAGAGGCAAAGGAAAGAAAGGTCATCTACAAGTCAGGCCACGGCCATGGCCATGTGTGTGTCTATTAAATGCAAAAACACGTTCCAGGAGACTGCGCTGCCTTTACAAGCACATATATTCACACCCTACGTGGTGAGAAATCGGACTGAGGAATACCTTTCACCCACTTAAATACATACTTTTTGGGAGGCTAAAAATAACTTCTCACTCTTACTGACAATAATTCTTTGCATCAAAGAATAAATCTTAAAAACAGCTGAAAAGATGGACAACCATGTTTCCCCAAAACACACATTGCAAGGAGAGAAGGAATAAAACATGGCATGCAGCCAATTCCTCCTGCCCACGCCCATCGACCCAAGTAGAGAATTTCTTTTTGGAAGTAATGGAGAGCACTGAGAACGTGTGAGATTTCAAGATCCCTGTCTACTTCTGAGATTTGAAGGAATTAATTTTCAATTCCACCGAGAAAGAGGTTTTAGCAAAATGGCAAAGTGCATTCCAAATGTCTTCAGCTGTGGTAAGTCAGTCAGGCAAAAAAAACAAAAAAAAAAACAAAAAAAAAAACAAAAAAAACGGGGAAAGGAGGAGATGTATAAACAGATTACATACATCTTCCAAGAATAGTTCTAGCTCAAGCAAGCCTCACATTACCCCTAATGTGAAGCTTGGCAGCCCGGCTCCCCATCACCTGGCGTTCTGATCCCTCAATGACCCACAGTCACTGTGAAACCACTGAGTTCAGTTAGAAGTTAACCCCTTCCTGAGCTAAAGTCTTTATAAAAATTGGAAGTTCTAATTGCCGTAAGGGCGATCCCTAGGTGTGTGGTTCAACAATACATCTCCTGTGCCTGGGACATTCCCTTCAAAGAAGGCCCAGAACATCCTCTGAAATGTGCTCATAAAATGCAATGGAAGATAATAACTAAAACCACAATGGGGTACCACCTCACACCCACTAGGATAGCTATACTCAAAAACAGACAACAGCAAGTATTGGTAAGGATGGGAGAAACCGGAACCCTCATTCACGGCTAGTGGGCATGTGAAATGGTGCAGCCCCTTTGGAAAACAGTCTGGCGGGTCCTCAAAAAGTTAAACAGAGCTCCCATCTGACCCAGCAATTCCTCTCCTAGGTATATACCCAAGAGAAACGAAACATATGTCCACACAAAAACTTGGACACAAATGTTCACAGCAACATCACTCATAATAGCCAAAAAGCAGAAGCAACTGACGAATAGATAAATAAAATGTGACATATCCATACAGCAGAATGTTATTCAGCCACGTACAAGAAGGAAATACCGATTAGTGCTACAACGTGCAGGAACCTGGGAACCATTATGCTAAGTGACAGAAGCCAGACACCAAGTCTACATACTGTATGATTTTATTTATATGAAATGTCCAGAAGAGACAAATCTATAGAGACAAAAAGTAGATCCATGGTTGCTTGGAGCTGGTGGATTGTGGTAACGGGTGCACAGCTCTGTGAATATACTAAAAGTCATTGAACTGTACACTTTAAATGGATGAACCATATGAACTGTAAATTTTATCTCACTAAAGCTGTTACTTTTTAAAAAAGGATACCTTTTCTCCCCAATTAGAAGCTAACTAACTCTATTTCTTCAGCATGATCAACAAACCACTTTTGCGAAGAAAAATAAAGCCAAACATGAGGCTTTAAAAGACACATATTAACACATGCTGTGCACATGAAACAATGGGGAAGGGTTTTACAAGTGAGCTAGAACAAATTCATATAGTATTAAGCCATGCACTACGTCTAGAACAGACACTCAAAGGTGAAATCACAGCTATTCCCAAATCCCCCGGCAGCATGCCAAAGTGCATGTGGAATGGCAGGGCCCCCAGCCAGGACCCTGCCCGACACCCACCTCTGACTGATTCACCAGCAGCTCTGACCATTTCTGCCACAGGGGACACTTGTCCCTGTCCTCAAAAGTAGTCTCGTTGGAAGTCCAGCAGCACTGCTCGTGGCTGTACCAGAAGGCAGACAGGCAGACCCCCTCCTTCAGATCCGTCATCCAGTCGACGGCAAGATCGATGACGCCAGCCAGAGTGCCTGGAAGAAGAGGAATTGCCCCATGATGTGACAAGGAAGACAGCAACCTGGTGGCCACACAGGGGCACTTTGGCAATGAAGGCCCAGTCTCCAGAGCAGGCAGTGAATGGGACGGGGACTGTCACATAAGAAGCTTCTTTCATTGACCCTGAGTCACTTGAACCTTTACGGTGTGGCAAGGCAGCGCCAGCCCGGTAAGAGACGCGAAGGGCTCAGTGGCGTCAGTCAGGTAGGGGAGAGAGACATACGAGTTCATACTCTGATCTCAGGCCCTGGGGCCAAGCAACTTTTGAAACTCGTCCTTTTCCAGATTTTTGAAACAGGGAATACACACCATAAAAGACACAACCCTCTCAACAGCTGGCACGGCATCCTGGAATCACACACGTTAATGTTAATATTTCTCAGGGAGAAAAGTGAAGTCATGATGACGGCGACAGCCTCACATCATAAATGAGTAAGGTCTTGCCACCAAATGAGAACCACGCTTAGGAAAACCATGTTTATTAGAACTTTCTGTGTTTTTAAAATTATGGCTAAAGCATTATGGGTCCATATAAGTAAATAATTACTTTAAACGCAAACAGAAGTGGGATAAAATAGAATGTGTGCGTGAGCCTTGGGTCTCTTTCCAGAATAACGCATTCTAGCTTCTTACAGAGGCAGGGAATGCTTTCGGGCTTCTTATTTTTTTAGACTTTTTACTGGATCCTTATTACGGTATTGGTCCTGCGCCTGCATTTGCACCAAAGGCGCCCACACGCCATGGGCGCTCACCCTCCCTCCTCTCCTGTCTTTACGTGGGAAGCCGCCCAGCTTGGCTCTAGATCGCCTTCCTCCTTAGGCCGCCTTCTCGCGGTTCCCCTTTCTGTATCCTCGACCTCTCCTTTTCTGATGGCTCCTTACCATCAGCATTTAATCACTAAAAAAAAAAAAAAAAAAAATCAAACCTTCCCTGGTCCCACTTCCTCCCACCAGCCACCACCCTCTCTCTTCCCTTCTCCTCCAGGGCTCACTTCCCTTCCACCCAGTCCACCCCCTCAGCCCGCCCACCGGGAGACGCCTGCGCAGCCAAGGGCAATGGCCTTTGCTCAGTCCTCATCTTCTACGACAGGATCAGCAAACTACAGCCCCCCGGGTCAAATCTGGCCCACCGCCTGTCTTTGTAAATAAAGCTTTATTAGAGCACAGCCACACCATTCCACTACATGGGGTCTGTGGCCACTTGCATGCCGCAATGGCAGAATTGAATAGCTGAGACAGAAACCACATGGCCCACAAAGCTGAAAATACTTACTCTCTAGCCCCTGGTAGACAGTTTGCTGACCCCAGTTCCAGATCTCTCAGCATCATTTAACACTGCTGACCACTTCGTCCTTCTAGAAACACCTCTTTCTGTGGCTTCCACAGCATTACACTCTCCTGGTTTCCTCCTACCTCTCTGGTTTTCTCTATCTCCCCTGATCTTTCCTACTCCTCTCCTCAACTTCTAGAAGGTACATTTCCTCAAAGCTTGACCCTAAACTCTCTACTCTTTTTACACTATACTCTCCACCCTGGCAACCTTATTCATGTCCTTCCATTTGCCACTGAGCCTAGCTATGCCTTTCCCAGGCACCTCGAACCCCCTGCCTACTGCAGGGTCAATGACTACATAGCCCAGCTGCCAGCCTCCAATGCCCATGGCATACATCACCAATCAATTGTGACACGCTCTACTGGATTCGTCTTCACAACCCTTTTGACATGTCCATGGCAGACACCACTAATCCATCGTGACACATTCGTGTGGACTCATCCTCCCAAACCTTTTTAACGGAGCCGCAGGCAGTCAAAGCCAATGAACAGGAATTGTCAAAGGACATGAGTCTGTTTGCCTTCCTGGGTCTCCTGGATATCTCCACTCCAACTCATTGTACCCAACGCTGCACTAAAGTATCCAGCGTTGTGCTAGCCGGGAAAGAGCCCACCATCTAGGTACAGTCCTGTGCAAACTAGAAACCTGGGCTGGCATCCTCCTTCCAGACTATCCCCAAATCCCAGCAACTTCACCTCTGAAACTCTCTCAACTCGCTCCACCTCCCACCTTCCCCACCTGGGCTGCCATGCAGACCGCCATCTTGGAATGGCTCCATGACTTCTCCACACTGTGGCCACACAGGCTTTCCAAAATGCCAGTCTGACTCGGGCCACTTCCCCATGGAAAGCTCTGCCACGGCTGCCCATTGTTCTTGAGAGAACACCCGAGTTCTCACCATGGCACTGACCTGACAGCCAGCCCCGTGTGTAGCTCCAGCTTCATCTTTTCCCTCACTAACCCCTGCATCCCACCTGCTCCATGTTCCTGAAATATGCTAGGCTCTCCTCTCTGCATTATCTCAGCAAACACTGTCTTCCCACCACTGGGCACTCTCCTACTTATCTTCCAGATTCTAGCATTTATATTAATATCACCTCCTTCAGGAAGCCTTCCCTGATTTCCTAAGTCTGGGTTAGGTGTACTTTCCAGACATTCCTGTGGCTACCTGTCCTTTCCCAACACCACACCTCTCACATTCTGACATCATGATTTGCTAGATACATATGTTCGTACTTCCACTGGCCTATAAGTGGCGGGGGGAAAGTTTTATTATATAGTTTTCGTGCCACAGTGGGGGTCAGGCCAGGCATCCAGGCCCTGTGTCCACTCTAAGCGGGCAGCGACCCTATCTGCCTTGTCCACTGTTGTATTCGTGTCAAGTACAGAGTTGGAGCTATATATCCTTGCTGAACGAACGAGGGCAATAGGTGACTGGAAAATCAGAAAACTCAGGCCCACTTGTTCGTTCAAGGGATATTTCTTGAGCACATACTCACTCTATGCCAGTTACCAGTCCATGCCCTGGGCATACAGCAGTGAACAAAGCAAACCCAAGTCCCTGCCTTTGTGCAATCGCACCTTACAGCTGGGAGAAAGACACTAGACAAAATAAGCGAGCAAATTGGAGGCTCTGTTAAAAGGCGATGAGTGCTAGAGAGAAAACACAGCCCATTACAAAGCTGCAGCCACCTCAGAAAACAGTCTGGCAGTTCCTCAAAAAGTTAAACACAGAGTTACCATTTGACCAAGCAATTCCACTCCTAGGCATATACCCAAGAGAAATGAAAACGTATATCCACATGAAGACTTGTACACAGATGTTCGTAGCAGCATTATTCAAAATAGCCAAAAAGTAAAAACAACCCAAATACCCATCAATGGATGAGTGGATAAACAAAATGCGGCCTATCCAAATAATGAAATAGTACTCAGCAGTAAAAAAGGAATGAGGCACTGACGCGTGCTATTTAACGCCACACAGGTGAGCCTTGAAAACTTTACGCTGAAAGAAATTAATCACAAAGGACCACGTGCTGTAAGATTCCATTTATATGAAATGCCCAGAATAGGCAAATCCACAGAGATGGAAAGCAGGTGAATGGTGGCCTAGGGCTGGGGCTTGATAGCTAAAAGGTACAGGTGTTCCTTTGTGGGGGTGACAAAATTATTCTAAAATTGATAGTGGTGATGGTTGCACAACTCTATAAATACACTGAAAACCACTGAATTGTATACCTTAAATGGGTGAATTGTATGGTATGTGAATTATTTCACATAAATTTCAATATTGTATAATATTGAATATATTATATAATTCAATACTGAATAGAATATATTTAAACAAAATTGTTACATCCATATAGCAGGTCAGGGGATGAGATTCAGAGAGGGGATGTAATTTTTTTTTAAATTTTGCATACCAGGCAGGTTTTAACTTTTTTAAAGGCGATTAAATAATGAAATACCTAATTACAAACATAAAAGTACATATGATTAGTTTCATTAAGTTAGATCTATTATTAGCTATCTCCTGATTTATTTTTATTTTTTAAATTGACAGATAACATTGTATGTTTTTATCATGTGCAACATGATGTTTTGAAGTACACGCACCTTGTAGAATGGTGAAAAACATTTCCTAATTTAAAGTTGGAAACTAAAACCCAATGAAAAGAAATCATGCATACTCAAAGGGCTTTCTCCAGATCCAGAACGCTTGCTTCAGCCCAGGGAGCCTGCACAAAGGTAGCTGAGTAAACACTGCCCCCTAGTGGCAGCAAACAAGAACGTAATATTTAGCATTTTGTGAGCTCTTTCCACAGGCTCTGGTAATGTGGAATTTAGAAATATCAATGGGACAAACAAAGGCAGAGGGCTCATTATCTTGATCTCTTTTTACTTTTTGAAATTGACAGATAAAAGTCATGTCTATTTATGGGATACAATGTCATGTTTTGATTTATTCATACACTATAGAAAGATTCAATCAAGCCAGTTAACATAACATCTCACCAATCGATCATTTTTGTGGTGAGAATGTCAAAAATCTATTTTAGCAATTTAGAAATATATATGATTATTAACTGCAGTCACCATGCAGGCAACTGCTCACTGAAACTTATCCCTCCAGTCTAACTGAAACTTGTACCATTTGATCAACATCTTCCCTTTCCCCATGCCGCCCCCAGCCCTCCCAGCCTCTGCTGGCCACCTTTCTACTCTCTCTTTCTATAAGATCGGCTGTTTTAGACCCCACATATCAGTGAGATCACGCAGTGTTTGTCTTTCTGTGTCCGGCTTATTTCCCTTAGCATAATGTGGAGGGATGTAATTTTAGAGAAGGTGATCAAGGAATGCCTCAAATGGAAGATGACATTTGAACAAAGGCCTGAAGAAGGTGAGGGAGGGGTCTTGCAGATATCCAGGGGCAAGCTGCAACGATCACCCCAAACTCCATCCTTACCCATTCATTCACAATCCCACTATTCCCACCCCATTTTCCTGGCTGATTCTGGTTCCGAGCGCGGCCTGCGGTCATCAGCTTTGTTCCGTGGTCCAACAGTGACACCCAGTGGTGACTTCTGATAAAGCCCTGCCGAGGAGCTGCCATTGGGCCTCTCCATGAAAGAGTGAGAGTATAACCGCCAGGGTGCCGCTGAGGGGACGCAGAGGGACCCCCGAGCCCTCCCCAGGGTGAGTCCGAGAGGGAAGGGGAAAGTGCATGGGGCACAGCGCCCTGGATTCCCTTCAAGGTGCATCCAGATCAAAAGAACACATGAGGCCGCTTCGTTTTCATATCATACCATTCGCGCCCTGCTGCTGTGGCCGCGGGCTCTCCTCTCTACAGCAGTCCTCACCCCTGGCTGCAGTTACAGTCACACAGGCGACGGGAGGGGGCTTTACTCAGTGCCAGGGGGCCTCTCCAGGGATGCTGTTTAAGTGAAACTTGGGCCACAATACATATATATTTTTTTACAAAGAACTGATAGAAGTCGAGCTGCTAGTGAAGCCAGCTGGTCAAAATCACTTTAAAGTTAGCCCAATCGGGCTCCTAGATTAGTCAATAAATTTAAGCTGTGCCATTTACTCAGGCAAGCCACCAGAACATCTATTCCGAGCTTCTTGATCTACCCTATTTATTTCTCCTTCCTAGAAGCCAAGAATAATGATACACTGAAAGGTTTTATAATCTGTTCTAATTAAAATTCGTAGCAAATTCCCACCCTGCCCACCTTCAAAGGTCTTCACAGAAACAGTCAAGCAAAATTGGTGACCGAACACCATGCATCAGCAAAGTCTAATTCCCTGCCCTGGTTGCTGCCAGTGTATGCTGGCAAATGCCACTGGGGGAGGAAGGACAGAATCAGAGAAATGGGTGGACAGCTGCTGTGACTAGTCGGAAAGGACTCTTCCTCCAAGCATTCCTCTTGGCTCTTTATGGGATGCCGAGGCAGGCGAGACAGCAACCACGCCCCTCCCACAGTCGTCTACGGAATAAATGAAACAGTCCCTGGCAACGGAAATCCCCCGTAATCACAAACTCGTATCTATGCTCCATTAGCATTCTTTCTTGGAGCGCTTCTTATGCATATTCTGCCTGTATTACGGTCAATTCCATGATCAAGTCTGCGATGGAACTGAACTGCCATGTTCTTATATGCAAGTGCTCTCTCCAGCATACTCAAGTTTTTATTCTTAGATATTAACCTTCACAATTTTCTGAAAGGAAATAAGTTTCAGGAAACAATTTCCCCTAAGAGCTGGTGTGTTTGATATTAAAAAGACAGGTTTCCCCTCTAGGTATTTATCCATTTACTCTGGAAACATCTACCGCTCGAAAACATGGCATCGGCACTACAAAAAGGAAGGGTGCAGAGCCCCTGAGGGTCAGAACGATGCAGGCAGTGGGCCTACCTCATACCTGTGGGTGTCTAGCATCATTCTCAGTGTCACAGGCTACTTACAATTCATCCCAGGGCCTGCAAGTAGTAGTAAAAGGCAATCTCGAATGTTGTTTTGTTACTGGAGATCAAAATGGTCCCCTATTTTGTTGCCGTCTACATAACCGAGGACGGAAGAGTGTAAAATGCGTGCTTTCAGTAAAAAGCAGTACAGTGATAAACCTCTGCACTGCGGGGAAAGGGCCGACCAGCTCGATGATGACAACTCTCCAGAAGCCCGTGCGTGGGCCCATAGCCTTGGGTGTGCCTTATTGATGACAGATTTTAAGTTAAATATTATACATGGTCATATATTTTGCTCTTAGATATTTCAGGTAACAAATCCCTTGAATGGGGGTCAAAGACAAACACTCCATATTCTGAATGTCATCAGAAAGGTTAGTGTCGTGGGGTTTCAGCACCCCCAGCTTGTCCCAGGAGCACTGCGTGCCCGCCCACGTACCCGCCAGCAGGCCGATGAGCAGCATCACCACCCATCCTGACCAGGCATCCAGCAAACTCTTGATGAACTCCCACAGCGATTCCTTGCTTTTGCTGGTTATCTAGAAACAAAGCAGACACAGCAGCTTGTCTGAGCACATTTTCCAGTTCAGGCTTCTTTCCCTGAAACTGTTTCCTTGGGAAACAGGATAATTGAAAAAATAAAACAAATGTAATCAAGCCACTAAATTATCCCATCACATTATTCTTTCAGTAATGTCCCACAATCATAAAACGCACTTTCTAGTTCAGAGGGCGGTAAAGATGCTATAATAGTTCCCAAAGAAACAGAGCACAAAAAAATTCACTTAATTAAAAAACATACTAAACGTGATTTGATCTTTGATTATTTAATAGCCATGCTGAAGGCGAATGTTGGTTTGGTGTCCCCATTTTGAACAGGAGTTACTATCTAACTTACATTGTTAGGTCTATTCATTAGAAAGCCTCTTCAACAGAGATTTCATCTCCTGCTTTGGTATTCCAGGTTAAATTTTAGCAGCATGAATTTAGAATTAGCTAGCACAGATCACATATGCCTCCCATAGACGGACACACCCGCACACACACACACACTGTGAGAACAGCCCTTGCCTCCCTGTGCTCACAGAATCCTACTCCCCGGCGATCACCATTCCCCTCACGGCCCTCTAGAGCAGAGGTCAGCAAACATTTCCTGTAAAGGGCCAGAGAATAAATATTTGGGGCTTTGGAGGCCAAATGTTCACTGCTGCAACTACTCAACTCTGCCACTGGAGCCTGAAATGAGCCATAAAGAATATGTAAATGAATGGGCATGGCTGAGTTCTAATAAAACTTTAGTTACAAAACAAGGTGCCAGCTGGCTTTGGCCCCAGGGCCATAGTACAGGCAGAGCCCTGCGCTGGAGTGCAGGCCACCGCACCCACACGGCCCTGAACCTCACCCCTACGCTCCTCTCCTCCTCCTTCCCAGCACCCTTCAGGAAATAAGCCAACACAGTCACACTCTCCTCAGCACTCCTCAACCTCCTGTGGAGCGGCTCTTCCAAGGTCACCGACACCCCCTACCTGACCGCCCCGCAGAGGGTGACCTTGGGAGCAGCCCCTCCTTGACTCTCTCTCCTCCTTTCACTGGGGACACTCTTGGCCGGTCCCCCTCCCCTGTCCCTCGTAAATGATCCCAAAGCGCTTGATATATAAACTTTATTGTGGCCCATTAAAATATCTGTATGATCGCCGACTAGATGCCAGGCACTACAACGTGAGCTCTTATATACGCACAATCTCATTTAATCTTCAGGTATAATGACCTCCATCCCCATGGATGAGAAAACAGGGTCCAGAAATGGCACCCTCGAATCCCCTCCTTGCCCTCCACACCACACTCCCTCCATAAGACACAGCCTGCCACCCAAAGCGCCTGGTGTCATAATGATCTGCTCATATCTCTGCCTCTCCCACCAGCCCTCCTCTTCCTCAGAACCTAATCCAGTACACGACACACAAAGCTAAGCCCCAGCTCAGTGACTTGAATGAAAGCATGGTGTACCATCTGCAGGGATCCCCTTCAGTGTCCTCTCAGAATGTCACCTACCTTCCTGTGTCTGTCAGTATCCCGCGACTTTTCCCTTAGCCAGTCGATGGTGTGGAAGTCTTCGTACGTCCCCACATCAGGGAACGGCTCATCGAGGAAATCCATCAGGTTTCCAGAGCCACTCATCGCTCCTGCACTGACCATGCTAGTTACACCTGGGGAGAAAACCGGTCATTAAAAAGGTAAGCAGCACATCTCCACGACATCACGGCAGAGGAGTAATCCACTTGCTCTATTTTCTTGTATGAGAAAAAAGTATTTCAGCACAAGGCATCTGCGCTGTGATGAAATATAGACACGGTCAATTCTCATAATTCATGGAAGTTGTGTTCTATGAAGTCACCTCAAACAATGAATCAGCAAATACTGAACCACTGCTCCTAAGAGGATACAGGGTTAGATTTCTATGAGCCTCTGGTCACATTTTCATAAACCTATCAATACATAACCTTGTCTTGTGTGATTCCGTTTAACATATATTGTCGATTCACTGACATTGAACTCACGGCCAACAGCACTATGACTCATGCCTGAACGAAGCTTCTCTAACACATGTATCTTCTCCATAAAACACAGCACACAGCCTTCTTACACACAAGAACACGAGACAGCATTCCAGGACCGCATTGAGGGCCATTTTAAACGCGAAATTATCAACAAAAAAACCCCACAAAAATGTGGCACTAAATAGAACACAGAAACTCATTTACAGTCAGAGAGTGGAAACAAGGAGGCAGGGCATTGCCTTCTTGACTTCAGCTAGGAATGTGCACTTCTGGCAACCCAAACTTTTTGCCACTCTACACATGCACGTATCCATAAATGACCTCGAAGGCACCATGAGTACTGATTTGGGCGTTACAAATAAATTTTAGTAAGTAAGCAAATTTGCAAATACAGAGTCTGCAAAATAGGAGCAACTATACACATATCTGAAAAACCTCACATTCTGCAAAAGTGAGGCATTAAAATGAGGGGCTGGAGGGACAAATGGGGCAAAGAGGGCTCAAATTCAAATAATTTCAACAAAACTGATAAACGCTTCCCACGTGAGATAACGCGGGCCACTCAGGCAGGCAGCCTATGTGGTCGTCATCATGGATATTCAAGATGTGCAGCAATGGCAGAGGGAAAATGCTGGCAAGACTCTAATTAGCTGGTGGGAACCGAGGCAATCTTCAGATGGCAGCTGCCCTCTGCATCAGTGGGCCACCATGGAGATGGACAAGGGAGGGAGGACAACCTGTCATGAGCCAAGAGCCACGCAAAGTTGGTGGCACAGTGTGCTGGGTAAGGAGCTCTGTGTGCAGATGCTCATTTTTAATTTATCTTAAAATATAGTCAAAAGGGCTCCTGCTGCCAGGGCAGTAGCAAAGTTAAATGTCTCCTCCTTTTCTAAGATAATTCTACACTCCTATTCCAGCTCCCCTTACCTGGAAAACAATAGCAAATGAACCAACACCTCTCCCATGTTCTCCCGCCATCAGAGCTTGATTTACAGCTTGCATAGAAGATAATTTGAGATGTAGAAAATGCTTTGCAGCAGGACCTGTGCTCAACAAGGTAGCAGAAAAAAATAATACACTCTTACAGAGACAAGAGGTTGGAATATGCACTAAATAAAAATTACTTTGGCAAAGAGCAGGGAAATTTGAATTATAGGATGAGGACCATGAAAGTGCTGGAATAGATGGTTAAAAAGTTGAAGGGTGGTTATAAAAACACAGGCTTCTGTCATTGTTTATGTATTTATGTATCTGGAGGACTGAGCCATGAACTGATGAAACTGCATTTTAATCAAATTGAAGAGTCGCTATGGGCAAAACAGGGTAATCACCTTACAAGCAATAAAGTGGCCACAGTGACTGATTTATTGACCAGCTTTGCAACCCAGCTGCTTTAAAACTTCAAAAGTTTGAGGTTTGAGCTGTACAAAGTCAAAAACGATACCCGCTGATGAGTGCCCAGGGAAGAATCACGTTGCATAAGTCAGTAGCAACCAATAACATAATGAATAATATAAGGGAAGGAGTAAAATTAGAAAGCAAAGACTTCATTTCTCATTTCTACACAAAATGATGATAATCTTACATGTGGCAAAGAAAATCTCTGACGAGAAAAACAAGACAGGCTATTGACCCTCAATGCAAGCCCTCGTCAGAGAAACCAGCAGATGGAAGAACTGCAGAGACTTGGACAGTCCACTAAAAAGGAGTTGCTACTACCTGAGACTCAACCACATCTCCAGTCAAGCAACTACTCCAGGCAATAATGCTTGAAACAAAAAGTCCCTCGGGAGAACAATTACATCTTTAAACTTTAATGGCACAGGTAGTGGTTATAAGGCAAATAAACAGGAGCTGATCAGCAGAGCCTTGGGGCAAGGCCTGGGGGGCTTCCCTGGGATGTGTCCCTGGGGTCCCAGAAGGAAGTGCTGGCATCAATTCTGAGGTTGGGGTTAAAAGATTATCTAGGTCCAGCTGACCACATTCAGGAGTAAGCCCAGCCGAGATCAGCCAGCCTTGGCCCAATCCAACCTATAATGGTTACTGTTCTAAGCTGTTGGGTTTATTAAAGGAGTCATCATGCAGCAGCATCGTAACAGTGGATAACAGGTGGAATGCACTTTGGCTCTGAGGGAGAAGAGAGAAGGGTCTGTGGAGGACATGGAGCAAGGACACCTAGGTCATTTATCCAATACCTCAAGGCAAGAAAGTATCTGTAGGTTTGGTATGTAAGCACGAAGACCCCAAGAGGCCAGGGTCAAAGTCTTCAATAGCAGGTGGTAACAACAGATCCTGTCCAGTAAAAGTCACTTTACCCAGGGCCCAATGAAGACAAGCATGTGTTAACTGTGATAGTATCAATGATGCAATTTATGGCTTTGATGTTGAAAGCAACTCTGCATGGGCTGGCTCACCCTCAGAACAAGGATCTGTACTATTTAAAGGAAACTTGGACTTCTTTTTTTTTGAGGCTAGTCAAGTGAAGCAGTGGGAGTGGAAAAGGAACCAAGTAACTGTAACTGGTTGTGATCAATTAGTTGTAAACACCAGTGTACTTGGACCAGCGGGAAACCTGGACTTTACATAGTTGGCTGTTGGCAATAACATAATGGGTTCTAGCAGATGAAAACAAAGCAGGAAATCACCCAGATCAAGATCAAGAATTACAGATTCTAAGCATAATCAAGGCTTGACTGAATATAGAATAAGCCATCCCAGGCTAATCATGGTTATCAGCACATCTGACCAAAAACATCAGGCAGAAAGCCTTACCTTTGAATGTGCTGTTCCTTCTACCTTGAACAGCTTTCCTCTCTTCTGCCTAGAAAGCTCCTATTCACCCTCCAGAACCTTGTTCTGTTTCAATCCCACCTGTGAAACTTACATTAATTTCCCCAGAGAGAGTTGGGGACATCCTCCTTAGCCATCCCAAAGCTCTCTTGACCAGAACTTCTAATCACATTATGGTAACAAGTATCTTCTCAATGCACTGTGACCTTTGCAGTCATGAACAATGACTTCCTCATTTTCCCACCTCCATTGCTGTTCCTGGCATGTAGTCAACGTTCAATAAAGTGTTTTGAGTTAATTTAAATGTGTGCATATCTCTGAACCACTTGAGCAACAAAGGAAAGGCCCCCATTACAGAATTTTTGTAGGCTCCATCTCTATACCCACCAAAAATGTCTAAGTCTCAATTTTATCATAAATAGGATAAATGGACTTTTTAAAAAGTGTAAGAAGAAGAGACAGCCTAGAACAAAGGAGAGCAAAGAGAATAGGTTTGTCAGTGCAGCCCCTGCTCGGTCCACGGAAGTCCCAACCAGTCCCCTCAGGACATCCTCAGGATGATTTTTGAAGACTTTAGACTCTCAGAAGAGGATGGCAGGAGCCACCAAGATCATCCCAAGAAGTTCCTGACTCTGTGTCCAGGGCCTCCGGGAGCACTCCCAGGTACAGAAACCATGGATAACAGCTTTCCCAAAACTCTAGTCTGTATCTTATTTTGAGTTAATAAATCAGCTTTTGGGCTTACACCAAACTATCTTAACAGTTTTCAGTCCATCCTCCTAAGCCTGATTGGTTCTGCTTCCCAGGGAAACCCAGACTTCTGAACTAAGGACCAGGCCACATGCAGAAATGTGACAGTCCCCACATGACAGTCCCAACTTATGCCCCACCGAGGGGTTCTGCCTGGGCCTTAAGCTTTCTGTGCCATGGTTTCCTTATATGTAAAACTGGTATAGTAGTAGTACATACCCTTCACACACGTGTGAAGATTAAGAGAATTAACATAGGTAAAGCACTCAGAATAAGTACTATGTAGCTATTCTTTCTACAGCAGAATTTAGTGTGTTATGCCAACTCCTTTGAGAAGAGTCTAGGAGAAATGTGGCAGGCTGTCTTCCCCTCTGCCTCTGAGATCACAAAGGTGCCATTCTTTTCATCTGCAGTGCAGAAAGCTGCCAAATCTTGATTGCACAGCTGACTTTGCCTCTAACCAGCTGTGGGACGATGGTAAAGGACCTCCTGACTGCCATGGGCCTCACTCTTCTGGTCTGTAAA
Organism: Avahi laniger; assembly: GCA_963575035.1. NCBI lineage: Eukaryota > Metazoa > Chordata > Mammalia > Primates > Indriidae > Avahi > Avahi laniger. The sequence goes on along the minus strand of CAUYSK010053499.1, from coordinate 21,504 downwards.
ATGAGTGGTCCAAGGACCCTTCCAGCTCTGAAACTCTGTGACTCTGATTGTAAAAAGAGCTCAACAGCTTGAATGCACACTGTCAGTCAGGAGAAGGGGCTCCAAAGTAATCTTTCTCTGACCCGTGAGTCAGTTTTCAGGATGGTCTATAATTCATCTTTCCAGAAAAAAGCAAAATCTGTTTGTACTTAAGGGCCCAGAAATCACAGGGTTCACCATATTGGAGTAACTATCAGGTTCAAGCTCAAGGAAGTAGCGATAGTAGCAGCAGTAATAGCACCTGACATATAAATAGCCCTTTATATTTCTCACAGTGTTTTCTTACACTCTATTTCATTTCCATAATTCAGGAAGTGAGCATAGAGCACGACCCAATGTACTAATGAGGCATGTTCCTCTTTGCTGACCTCTAAGGTTCCCGGGTCTGTCTCTAACCTTGAGAATCTGAGCCCAGCAAGAGACCACTGTCAGCAACAACATGTGTCACCAACTTGGTCAGAGACATGGTGCAAGGAGACCAGGGCTGGGACCTCCACGTACTGCTATTATCTGAACGCTCAGGGAAGGGTGGCTGGGAGCAGCCAAGCCCCACATGGATTGGGTAGGGACCATGGGGAGGAACCCTTGAGCTCTTAACAGCAGCCTGGGAGTGCAGCTGCAGGTCAGGAAGACTGAGAGCACAGCTCCAGGTCGAGCAGCTTGTTTCTCTCAACCTGAAACAGCTGGGCTAAGCACAATTTCTCTGCCCTTGTTTCCTTACAAAACCACTGTGTATGTCCTGTTATTGTAACCATAAAAATAACATAAGCTGTATCAGTTATCTATGGCTGACACCAAAACACAGTGACTTAGACGGTAACAATCATATCTTTATCTCTCCTGGTACTGGGGTTTGACTGAACTCAGCTAGACTGTTCTAACTCAGGGTATTTCATGAATTTTCAGTCAGACAGGGGCTGGGGCTGCAGTCATCTGAAGGCTTGTTTACTCACACATCTGGTGCCCGGGCTATGAGATTCAACAGCTGGACACTAGAACAGCTGGGGCTCCCCGAGCATCTCTCTCTTTCCATGTGGCATCCCCATGTGGTCTCTCAAGCATGGTGACTTTGGCTGGCACAACTTCTCACCTGGAGGCTCTGGGCTCCAAAGCAAGTGCATCAAGAGAGAGAGAGCCCATGTAGAAGCTGTACCAGCTTGCACTGCCAAGCCTCAGAAGCCAGGCAGTGTCCCTTTGCCACATGCCATTCATTAAGGCAGTCGCAAAAACCCACCCAGATTCAAAGGGAGAAAAAGTAGACACCACCTCCTCATGGGGGAATGGCAAGGTTCTAGAGAGCATCCAAAAATCAGAAGTATTACTGTGGCTATTTTTTTAAAATACAACCCACCACCAACTTACAAAAAATCCTGGCAAACACAAAAAAGTATCAAGAAGAAAATAAGGATTACCTGTCTTCATACCCTAGAGAATTGCTGTAACACGTTGGCATATTTTCTTCATGGATATATTGTAAAACAAATTGGCAGTATTGTATATCTGCTTCTGTAATATTGTGCTTTTCCCCTCTATATTCTGCACATTTACACAAGAGAGGCAGCACTGCATATTGGTTAAAAACAAAGACTCTGGAGCAGCACTCCTTGGGTTCAAACCTCAGCTCTGCCACTTTCTACCTGTGTGACCTCAGGCAAGTTGCTAAACCTGACTGTGCCTTGGTTTCCCCATCTATGAAGTGGAGATTGATGGGGATTGTAAAAGCACCTGCCTCAGAGTATTATGACAAAGACTGAATGAGGTGACATTTGTAAAACACTTTGAGCCTGGCTTGTGGTTAGTGCTTCATAAATGTTTGTTAAAACAAAAAGCGTGTTTCATGAAAACACACTTTTCCTTACCACCCTGCATGCTGCCTCATTATAAAGTTTATCTGATCACCCTGCTGGTGTCCGTAGCTGACACAGGGAGCTGATGGACTCCAGTTCTGCTCAGGGAGACCACGATAGTCCAACTGAGCTTTTGGGGAACCTTCTGTGGGCTTCTGTTTACCAAGAATCAGTGAGGCCATTCACACATGAATCTATGTCTGACATTTTAAATATCTTACCCTAAAAGCTCCTCAAAAGTGTTTACATTTATTAGAGACTGTTTTCTTTCAAATCTGAAATACCTCTATTCAAAGTGGCAAGACCAGTAAAGGAGAGATTTGTGTGACTCCCCAGTCTGGCTGGATGATCTCAGCTGACCCTCGCCATCCCCCTCTCGAAAGCCCGAGTCCTAGAATGGGCCATTTCTCAGGCGACACCCATCACGTGACACAGAGACTGAAACTGAATACCAGCCCCTTTCACCTTCTCAGGGATGAGCCAATCTTTTTTCATTAATTAAACTATTTGTCCCTGCCACAGATAATATTTAGGCCTGTGGGACTTCCCAGAAATTTCAGAGCTATCTTTGCTGCCAGATGTTTTATCAGTCATTACAGAGCAGAAAATCATAAGAAATATACTCTGGGCTGGGTGCAGTGGCTCACGCCTGTATTCCTAGCACTCTGGGAGGCCAAGGAGGGAGGATCGCTTCAGGTCAGGAGTTCAAGACCAGCCTGAGCAAGAGTAAGAGCCCATCTCTACTAAAAACAGAAAAAATTAGCCAGGCTTGGTGGTGTGCACCTATAGTCCCAGTAACTCGGCATGCTGAGGCAGGAGGATCACTTGAGTTCAGGAGTTTGAGGTTGCTGTGAGCTAGGCTGATGCCATAGCACTCTAGCCCGGGCAACAGAGCAAGACTCTGTCAGAAAAGGAAAGGAAAGAAAAAAGGAAAGGAAAAGAAAAAGGAAAAAAGAAAAAAGAAAGAAATATACTCTTCAGCATCAGTGAAATTAAAACTTTCAGATACTCTGAGTGATCATCTCACATCCTCAAGAGGGATCCCCTCGGGAGGAAAAATGGCGGAGTTAGGGTAGCCTCCCGGATCCCTGCTTCCAGAGAGGGAGACGTAGATCCCAGTCTGCTACACACAATCGGATCGCTCTCTCACAAAAAGAGCGAGGGGAATCGGTGGAGATTCAGCGGGGGACACACAAATCAGGAAAAAGAATAACAGGAGATAGGAATACAAAACCTGGAAAGTGCGGACAGACGACAATAGAGAGAGGAGCGTGTGATGGCGGCGCCAGCCTGGCCAGTAAGTGCACCGGGACAAGTCCCGCACGGGACAGTCTAGCTTCCCCACTGACTTACAAGCCCTCCGAGAGGCAGGGGCTTGTGTGAAGTGGACGTAGAATTGGGTCTGGAAACGTGGGGCTCGGTGGAGACGAGACGCGAGCGGGAAGCATCTTGAACTTTCCGGAGCCCCGTGCCAGGAATATACCCCGGAGGCAGTTAGGACTCAGGAAGCGGGTCTCTGGCACCAAGCGGGTCCTGAAAGGGGAGGTGATTACTGAGTAGAGGACTCTAACCTGGAACCTACCGCTGGCAACTGGGAATGCTCAGGGTGGGCCAGTAGAAGCAAGAGCTATTGTGGGACTGGCGTGAGACTGGGGGAGGGAGACACAAAGCACCCTGGTGACTCAAGTGACTCCCTGAACGGCTCCCTTCCGCTAGCCTAGAAACTCTGGCAGTGAGCTCTCCCCTTCTGGGACCTAAGGTCACTTGGCCGAGCTGTTTCTTGGAGCGGTGAATTCCGAGTGCCTCCTTGCATGTAAGGGGAGGACGCCTGCGGAGGCTGAAAGTGCTGGGGCGTTGGGCAGCCCGGTAGAGCGCCCCTCCCCCCCGGTCAGAGCCTTCTGCGCGGCCTCCGAGCTCGCAGCAGGGAGTCATAAAGAGCCACTCCCCTTCTGCGACAAGCGCCAGTCCCTGGGGATTTGGCACTGACCAATAGCTGACAGCCCAGTGACTTTCCTCGCCAGACCGGCTGAGGTCATCCAATCCCACCGCATTCCTGCATCCGGTCAGCTACCAAAGGCCCCCCAAGTAACCCCTCCCGTCAAGAGAACCCTGGACAACATACTAGCGGCTCCCTCTAGTGGCAGAACAAAACAAAAGTAACAGCAGATCTAGATGGGAAGGACCCAGCGAAAGATATCTGGAAGTATGAAAAATCAAATGGAAAGCACACCCCTAAAGAGGAATACCAGCTCTCTAGCAATGAACACTAACCAGGCCCAGAATACTAAAATGACAGGAGAAGAATTCCAAACATGGGTTATAAGTAAGCTCAATGATATGCAAGGAAAAATGGATAACCATCACAAGGAAACCACAAAAAAAATCCAGGACTTGGAAGAAAAATTCACTAAAGAAATTGAAATATTAAAGAAAAAGCAAACCGAACTTCTGGAAATAAAGGACTCATTCACGGAACTTCAAAACACTGTGGGAAGCATCAAGAACAGGGTAGATGAAACAGAAGAAAGAATCTCAGAGACTGAAGACAGCTCCTTCAAAATGAATAAGTCAGTCACAGAGATTGAGCAGAAAATAAAGAAAACAGAAACAAGCTTACAAGAAATGTGGGATCATGTCAGAAGGCAGAATTCTCTTGATGAGAGGGATTACTTGGGGAACTTGTTTTCATCTCTTGCCAGGGTTTTCATTCCCTAGTCTCAGGTTTCTCTGTTGGTAGCTGACCAGAGGTGGAAATGTAATCATACCGGATGACTTGAACCAGTCTATGAGGAAAGTCACTGGGCTGTCAGCTATTGGTCAGTGCCAAAGCCCCAGGGACTGGTGCTTGTTGCACAGTGGGAGTGGCTCTTTATGTCTTGCTGCTGCAAGCTCAGAGGCCACGCAAAAGATGCTGGCCAGGGGAAGAGGGTGATTTCCCAAAGTGCCCAATGCCCCAGCACCTTAAGCTTTCGTAGGTGTCTGCCCCTCACACCTGAGGAGGCACTAAGAATTCTCCACTCAAAGAAATGGGCCTGCCTAGTTGACTTTATGTCCTGGAAGGACAGAGCTTGTTGGGAGAGTTCCCAGGCTTGGAGAAGGGAGCTGTTCTGCTCCTGAGATCTGTTGTGGGCCCCGAGCTGAGTTAGCCCGTCCCCAGGGCATTCGCTCCTTAGGGAGCTGCTCAGGGGCTGGGAGGTACCTGATCAGGGAGTTGAGTCACCAGGGTCCTCCGCCATCTCCTTTATGTCTCCCTCCCCCAATCTGACACCAATCCAGCAATAGCTCTCGCTCTTACTGGCCCACCCTGAGCAGTCCCAATCTCCAGCAGCAGTTTCCAGGTTAGAATCCTCTATCAGTAATCACCTCCCTGTTTAAGACCCACTGGATGCTAGAGACCAGCTTTCTGACTCCTAACTGCCTCCGGAGGTAGTGCAGACCAGCTCCTGCCCGCTCTGGTGCAGTCCTGACACAGAGCTCTGGGGAGTTCATGATATTTCCCGCTTGTGTCCCCTCTTTGCTGAGCCCCACGTTTTCTGACACAATTCTACATCCACTTCACACAAGCCCCTGACTCTTGGTGGGCTTGTAAGTCAGTGGGGAAGCTAGACTGTCTCATGAGGGTCTTATCCCGGTGCACTTACTGGCCAGGCTGGCACCGCCATCTCACACTCCAGTCTCTATTGTCTGTCCCACACTTTCCAGGTTTTAAGTTCCTATCTCCTATTCACCTTATTCTTTTCCCTGATTTGTGTGTCTCACGCTGAGTCTCCACTGATTCATCTTGCTGTTTTTGTGGGAGAGCGATCTGATCGTGAGTAGCAGACCAAGATCTATGCCTCTTTCTCTGGAAGCAGGAATCCAGGAGGCTATCTTAACTTTGCAATTTCTTCTGCCCCCTAACCCAGTGACTTTGGCGCCGGGCATGGCGGGCTCCACCCTTGGAGGTGAGGAGAAGTGAGAAAAGCCGCTTTCCCTGTGTGACTGGTGTGAAACTTCAAGGCCTTGGCACTGTACAATAATTGACAGACCATTGATTTGGTCTGCTGGACCAGGGTAGGTCAGCTAATGAGAACATAATGCTAGGGCTTTCTCTACACATCTGGGCCACATCCAACAGTAGGGGCTATAGACAGGGAAGGAAAATCATGGTCAGAGACCTTAGCAATTCCACCAATGGACCCCTCCCTTCAGGATAAGTCTCCCAAGAGTGGTGAAAGAGCCCTGAATAACATATTAGCGGCTCGCCCTAGCGGCAGATCAAGCAACCATAGAAGCGCACACACACACACACACACCCACTTGCAGGCATCAGCTGAGAACTGTCTTGTCCTTACTCCCACTTTAAGGGGGAATAGGGTCCAAGTAACCCTTGGAGTGACAAGACCCTTCCTAAAGATGAGGTCATTCTATTCCTTTTCCAGGAGACAATAGACTAGCACAAAAGCATCATATTACCTCAATAACTGGCTCCTCGATGCAATCTACATCCAATGACAGAGAGGGTAACCCCATAGCTTAACACAATGCCCTCCATCTCTAGCTATTACAGGGCAGTGGAGTCATACACACAAGTGCGATCCACCACCTAGGAGCTTAAGCTGGGGGACCAAACTCACTAGTCTCCATTGGCAAGAGGTGAAGACGACAGGTCAGAGGTAACACAACTTGCTAAAATTTCTCTAAGGCAATGCAAGACCAGCACACCTCTTCCCACCAACGTCAAGGAACATCCTTTGGGGGCTTTAAGTTAGGGGCACAAACCAGTCCTAGCACTCCCAGTTCTCGATCAAGTATCCTGATGAGAAGAACCAGTGAAAGAATGTAGGAAACATGAAAGATCAGAGACAAAATCACTCCGAAAGGAAATCATTAGACCCTCAAAAACAGGTACTTATTTAAATGAAATGATTGAAATGATGGAGGAAGAATTCTGAGTATGGATTGTAAGAAAACTCAATGGAATCGAAGAGAAAATAGAAACCAACACAAAGATGCCACAAGAACAATACAGAAAATGAATAAAAAATTCTCTAAAGAAATCTAAATATTACGGAAGAACCAAACAGAAATTCTGGAAATGAAAGATGCATTCTAGAAATTTCAAAACACAGTGGAAAGCCTTAAGAATAGAATTGATCACACAGAGGAAAGAATCTCAGAACTTGAAGATAATGCCTATGTGCTAAACAAATCAGATGAAACAAAAGAACGCAGAAACAAGACACAAGAACAAAACATACAATACATGTGGGATTATGTAAAGAAACCAAATATAAGAATTATAGGCTTCCCAGAGAGAGAAGAAGAAAATACACAAGGGCTGGAAAATCTATTTCTTGGAATACTGGAGGAAAATATGCCTAGCATGGCCAGAAATCTAGATATCTAGATACTAGAAGCACACAGAACTCCTGGGAGAGTCAACATGAAAAAGTAGTCACCACGTCACAGAATTATTAGACTGGCCAAAGTAAACACAAAAAAGGTAATCCTTCAAGCAGTAAGATGAAAACAGCAGATAACTTACAAAGGAAAAACCTATCAGACTAACTGCAGACTTCTCAACTGAAACCCTACAAGTCAGAAGGGACTGGGGTCCCATCCTCAATCTTATAAAACAGAATAATGGCCAACCTAGAATTTTTTACTCACCCTTCATCTATGAGGGAGAAAGACTGTCCCAGACAAGCAATCACTGATGGAATTTGGTAAGACCAGAGCTACCCTACAGGAAGTACTCAGACCTGCATTATACACTGAACAGCGTAATAGACACTCACCAAAGTAAAATCACTCAGGAGTTAAAGTCCAGAACCTGGATTCCACAATGACTTGAGAGGTAAAACAAAACAATAACAATTTACCCAACAATGTGAACAGAAATCCACCCCAAATATCAATCCTCTCAATAAATGCCAATGGATTGAATTGTCCTCTGGAGAGATATAGACTGGCTGACTGGATAAAAAATTATAAAGGAACTACACATGTTGAGAGGGTCTAGTCCTTTTTCATGTGTTGATTCCATAATATTAGACATGCTACAGGTCACCTGGAGACTATAAAATCATTAATAATTTAATGCCAGCGTAGGAACTGGTTAGAAAATAATATATTTTGTAATCTTCATGATGTTAGTTAAAATTATGTAAAGATAAAATAACATATTTTGTACATTAAAGATCCCTGTACTCAATGTTTGAAACCACCTCCTTGTTATCAATTCTGTGTCACATCATCTCCTCGGCCCTGAACCAAACTTACTGTTTCTTATCATTGCTTTCTCTTCTAACATCTAATTCATAAGAACTCCATTCAACTAGTACCTTAGGCTTGGCATGTGCATTACTCCTGCTCTGATTTTTATGCTGTATGGACAGTTAATGTTTCAACTGTCTGTCTCCATGATTGCAGTGTCTTTTCAATTTGAATATTCCTGTTTATTCCTGCACCCACTCCTTAGATCAGGGTGCATCTTGCTTGCCATCTGGATTACAATAGTGCTGGCCTTATCTTGTCATTGTTAACCCATTGTTTTTCCCTGTAACTCATTCTATGCTTTGCTGTAATATTAGCTTTTATATAATGTCAACTTGGTACAAGTCATACAATGCCATAATAGGTCCAAAGACAATGAGTCCATGTCAATTTTTGACAGAAAAATAGAATTGTAGACTATTGATTCAGGCTTATAACATTTTTCATGATATGGTTCTATTTACGTATTTCTGTTAATTTAGATTGTAATTGTCTGCAAACAAAGGAAAATCTAGTTAATAATTAAACCAGCAGTGGGAGTATTTAACTCAAATACACAGCGTCTCATGCTGGGGCAATATAGGAACAGTACAGTAGTCCCAAAGCATTAGAGAGTTGAATGCCTTCCTTTCCCCCTTCATTATATTTCATATATAGGCCTTCATTTTCATGATTAAATCCTAATGTCCCAAAATGAGATCTACTCTACCTCCTCCTTCACATTTGTGTTTGAGTAAGAAGGAGGAAATAGAAGAAGTGTCAGCATCAGGTTTCTATGTATATCTTCTTGGCAAAAATATGTTGCCTAACTCAGCTAACTTCAAAGAGTTTGATCATTGAATTTTTGGGAAAGTATGGAATAAAGGGCAGGAAATAAAGTTTGGATCAACTGATCTACAGCCTGTGCTATACCATACAGTAGTTTTCTCTAATATTATACTTTCTAATTTCTGTGTTAAATAACTTTATAACAATGGGAGTTTTTATGGATTCACTGTAATTAAATATGCTGGCATATGAATTTGTCAGATTGTTGCATCAAATCATTCCTAGGAAAAGAACAATCAACAGTTGGAGTTTACTTTTGAAGCCTTAGTGACCACTGCATTTGATTTGTTTGGAGCCGGGACAGAGACTACAAGCACAACCTTGAGGTATGCTCTCCTGCTCCTGCTGAAGCATCCAGATGTCACAGGTATGACCACAGATGATGAGCAACGTGAATTTCAGAAATAATGTTGGGAGGACACTGCTGGTGTCCTCCATCCTGTTTCCCTTAAAAAGCTACATTATTTAAAGTTCTATGCCAACAGCTGTAGCGTGTACAAATTTAATGATGTTATTAAAATGGGACATCTTTGCACAATAGGAAAGGTTGACTGAGAAAAGTAAAGGCGCATGGCTGTAGGAAGAGCAATAGAGCTCTAGTGTAGCATCTGGATTTCCCTGGGAATGATTTATGCCAGAAAGAGCCAACACAAATTGGCTTAGTATCTCACTTTGATTTTAATATGAAAAAGGAACTTTTTGTAGGTATAATTTGTAGGTGTATTTTCGAAGATACCTTTCCTCATTATGAAAATTCCATGTTCTAATATTGAATTAGGGAAAATAGAAACTCTCTTTACTGAAACATACTTAGAAATCCTAGAAATTTAGTGAGGCTGCCTGAGATAACTTCCAGTCTGGAAAATATTCTAAAAAGTTAGATTCATAGGAAAGGTGTTTCCAATTAGGCAAAAGATATACCCAAAGGAATTTTATTATTCCAGAAGTCTGATCCATAAAACTGGTGTTTGACAATATAAAAATGTTTTGAGGAATGGGTCAATAATTTTTTCTTTTATGAATAATTTTACTTTAGAAATTTACCTTTTATGCAACAGATACTTTTTTATGTGTCAAGATCCCACTTAATGACAATAGCTTATTTATAAATGAAAATCAGTCCTTTTAAATTAGGAAGAACGGAGTACGGGAAACAGCCAAAAGAGAAGTGATTGATAGTCTGAGGTTTCCCAATAATTAAGAAATTATTACTGGGTATTTGAAACATCTACTCAAGAATTTGGAAATAATTCTAACTAGGGAAATAAAAAATTATGAATTCAAGTAAAGAGACACTGTTAAGTCCAAGAAAATACGAAAAATGAAACGTAAAATCATAACTATCTTACCAGGGATGAATATTTATGTAGTTACAATGATGCAATTAATGAATAATAATATAACCAGAAATTGTGGTCCAAATATATTCTGGATAATGGAGTGAGGGGAGTATGTGTTTGTGCATCTGTTTGAAAGTATGTCCAAATATCAGGTGAAGATGGAGATTAAAATTTTCATATCCCATAATGAGAAATCATTAAATATTATCTAGAAATGGATAAGAAATAGAAAGTCTTTATTTAGAAAAATGACTGTGTTTTTCAGAAGAAGGTGCTAGAATGTCCAAAGTAGCCACATTTGGGAAGTGGGAAGATGAAGAGAGTACCATTGTACGTGGTATAGACACACACATACACAGAGACACACAAATACCGACACAAATATGTATGTGTAAATCTATTAGTAGAACTTAATTTTTTTAAAACCTCATTTTGTTTTCATATGAAATTAACATTTGATTCCTGTTTTTACTCTTGGAAGACAGTAACTTCATCACTTAATTACATACTTACTTTATATATCAAACATTTCATCATTTCTGTTTGTAGTATTTATCATATATGTTAATACATGTACACAAGAGATTTATCTTAATGCCTAGCTTATGGTGCAATTGTATGCATTTGTATTATAACAATTCTCTAAGTCTATAGGTACTTCTAGCTCCATAATTTAAGTTTAAAATGACATTGGGGTACTTTCATAATGCTTCATGTAGCCCTGATTCTTATGGTAAATGTGCCATTTTTCTCCTTTTCCATCACTTCTTACTTGTGTCTTATCAGCTAAAGTTCAGGAAGAGATTGACCGTGTGGTCGGTAGACACAGAAGCCCCTGCATGCAGGACAAGAGCCACATGCCCTACACAGATGCTGTGATACATGAGGTCCAGAGATACATTGACCTTGTCCCCACCGACCTCCCCCATGCAGTGACCCGTGACATTAAATTCAGAAACTACCTAATCCCCAAGGTAAGCTTGTTTTTCCTACACTGTACCTCAGGATTCTTGAAATTTCCCAATCCACAGTATGGTTCCAATCCTCTATCAACACTATATGAGAGAAATGGAAAACTCATGTGTGGCAGCTTGATGGACTTTGTTTTATTTCTAGTTTGGGGCTATAAAGCTTTAGAACAGGTCTTGGTTCCTAGAAGCTTGTGTCTTCCAAATTTGTTCTGCTTTTTCAAGATTATTTTGGCTACTCTTAGGTGTACACATTTCCAAATACATTTTATAAGTATCAGTTTGTCAATTACCCAAACATCATGCTGGGATTTCTATCAGGGTCATATTCAATCTATAGATAAATTTGGAAAAAATTGATATCTTGTCACATTGAAGCTTTCAATTCATGAATATGGTTATACTTCCAATTTATTTGGGCTTTCTTTTATTTTCTCAGTAATATTTTATTTTTAGTGCAATGGTTTGCAAATCTTTTGTTAGGTTTTTGCTAGATAATGAATATTTTTGTTGTTATGAATTTATAAAATGCCTTTTCCAGTTCTTTATACCCACTATATGGAAATATAATTAATTTTATCATTCTTATGACACGAATCTAACAGCTTCTCTTAATTGACTAATCATTGCTAATAATTTGACTATAGATTCATGGGGAATTTCCATGCACAATTATTTTTCTATTTGGGATAATATTTGTTTTATTTCTTATTTTCCAATTCTTGTGCCCCTAATTTCTATTTATTGCATTATTGCACTGACTAGCATTTCCAGGATGGCATTGAACAGAATTGGTGACAGTGGGGAGCCTTGTTTCATGTCTCATCTGCAAGAAAGGGTGGAGATTTAACATCTCACTATTGAGAATGATACTTTAAGTAGATTTAGGTACATATTCTCTATCACATTAAGAAAGTTTGTTCTTTGCTCAAATTTTTTATATGAATTTTTCTCAGAAATTTGTGTCTAATTTTATCAAATTGATTCTCTGCCTCTATTGGCATGATTGCATATATTGGCCTCACCTTCCTTTCTAAATATATACAACCTACACATAGCTGGATTGGATCTGTTCCATATTGTTTAGAATTTCTGTATTTATATTTATAAGATAATTTGATCTGTGTTTGTACTTCCTCAAAATTTTCTTGTCATATTTCTGATGCTGAGATAATGCTGCCCTCATGAAATTAGGCAAAAAATGTTACCAAATGTGGGTCCTTTTTTGTTGCCTTCCTTCCCCCACTTTTCTTCTTGTGACCATTTAGTTGTATCTTTGAAATATCTGACAGCTTTTGGTTGAATACCAGATAGCACAAATCAAAAAATAGAGTATCAGAGATGTTTATCTCCTTCTAGAAAGGATTCATTCCTCTCCGGTAGGCAGTCATAATGATGTAAGATCTCTTGCCCTGATTCAGGGTTGGACATGAAGTGAACACACTTAAAAATTAACTGTAGCTGTTAGCTTACCTCTCTAATGTTTTCCCATCTCTGAAATCTTGAGACCAATTTTTATCTTAGTGGTTTTACAATGCCTTCTAACACATGATTCCCATATTCATCCAGACATTCTAGTTGCTGTGCTGCAAGCTACTCTAATTCTGTTGAAGCCAGGTCATATTATTATTAAAATTAAAAATAGTATCACCAAAACTTGTATTAATATTTTCAAGGGGAAAAAATCAATGATATTTGTAAAATTGGAAATATTTAAGCCATTATTGGTTATGCTAAGTTCCTCAGAAATAAAGTAGTACCTAGCAGATCACTCTATTGCAGAGATTCTGCTTTTTATGTGTAATTAATAAAAATCTATGGCACATTTTACTTTAAGACTATTTAAAAGATCTGCTTCCCAAATCATGTACCCAAAATTTTAGCTTTACTTGATGATCCTTGCCTGAACTGATGATCCTGACCTGAATTCTTATGAAGTGATGATTTTTCTAATTTGATGGTCTTTTCTGTGTTTTTAAGCTAGAATTAAACTGTAATGAATATCTTCCCCATGTTTTTAATTGAGACAAAAAAAATTGCATGGCAATGATGAACACAATAGTTTTATAGTCGTTACTGTACTTGTTGTTATCATCCCAGAAGATGTTTTTTAAAAGTAGATTATATGTTTGATTACAAATGCCCTCTGAACAGATACTGCAGACATTTCAACTGCCAACAGAGACTTCCATTTTAAGCCATACTCTACAGATGAGATGTGCGAAAACTGAAATGATGAAATAGAGCAGCAAGTGGGGACAGACATTAACTTCTAAGATTGATTATAAAGCGAACTAATTCAGAAGAAGGTTTTGTATCAAAGTACCCAAGTTCTCAGTACTTCAAATATGATTGATTGGAGGCCACTTTAGCAAGATCACTGGCACTGGCCTTAAACTTAGGTCTTTCACTGCTGAGTCTGTCTGGCTGGAAATGTTGCTGCTCTTCTTGGGTCCAACATTTCCTCATTTATGGATCAAAGAATTAACTAGGTGATTACTATTATTTCTTCCAGTTTCATGACTTCTTTATAATTTGGTTTATCTATATTTGTGGTTTCCAGGGCACAACCGTATTACCATTCCTAACGTCTGTGCTGTATGACAGCAAGGAATTCTCCAACCCAGAAATGTTTGACCCTAGCCACTTTCTGGATGAGAGTGGCAACTTTAAGAAAAGTGACTACTTCATGCCTTTCTCAGCAGGTAATGGAATGGAAATTCTTTTATATAATACTTCAGAGAACAGGATTACTTTTGGATTACTTTACAATTGTAACTTACATGGTGCCTCTTCTGGAAGCCTATAGAATTGTTTCTTGTACATGATCAGAGCACCACTCCCAATGCCCATGTGGTTCCCATCTCATGGTACTTCCTTGCTATTGGACCAGATTAGAGGGGGTTTGGAGAGTTGGCTCATTTTTTCCAAATTGAGAAAGCTAAAGTATAGGTTGGTTGAATTCTGCCACTAGATACATAATTGAGGTATACCCTAGAGTTCCTACTAGAACTTAGAACTCATTCATTCTTTCATCCCCCACCATGAGAAAGGCATCTAACTCTAAAATTTCACTGAAGGTCTTCTATGTGGTTTTTCTCATCTGCCAAGCTGAGCTCTGAGGATACAAGTATCCTCAGATACAGAAAGGAATCTTAAGAGTTCACTCCCAAGGTAAGGAAGCAGATGAGTAAATATGATCATTATAATTCAGTATGATTGGGGCTGTAAGAGAGAAATGCACAGGCTGCTGGATGTAGGGGACAGAGAGAGAAGATGCCTGCTCTTGCTCTCTCATACCCCACACTGAGAAATAAAATGGAGTAAGCAATGTTTTAATATCAGAAATGACATTTGAGCTGCCTCAAAAGAGGCAGAAAATAGAATGAAAAGAAGGCAGGGTGTTTTTAAGGAGGTAATGAACTATAGGAGTGGGACATTTGCTCTAAATCAAGGATGTCTCTGCCTAATACTCACAGAGTCAGGAAAACATTAGGAATGTGGCTGGATACTCTGCAATGATTCTAAAGCATCCTGCTCTTCATCCAGTTATGATCATATATTGGATCTCCACACCTGCAGTGTGTATGCTGGGTCTCTGGACATGGAACCACCATTGTATATTCTGTGGCTTTTGATGTCCACTTTATCTGGCATTGTAGATACTGACACAACAGGGAAAGTGTCCAAAGCCCTCCCTTTAAAATTCACATTTTAGCGCAGTCAAAAATAAACACAGATGTGTGATTTCAGGCGATTCATGGTGGTTTCACACCTTTGTGATGCCCTAACAAAATTCCCAATACTGGGTAATTTATAAAGAACAGAAATTTATTACTCAAAGTTCTGGAGGCGGGAAGTCCAAGATCTAGGCACCAGAAAGATTGGTGTGTGGTTAGAGCCTATTCCTCTAGATAATGCTCTCTTTGTGTCTTCACATAATGGAAGGACAGAAAGAGCAAGAGGGGGAGAAATAGTTTCCTTGCATCTCTTTTACACGGTCATTAGTCCAATGAATGCAGAACCTGCACAGTATATTGATCTTATAAAATCCATACCTATTAATACTGTTGCATTGGGATTAAATTTAAACATATGAATTTGAGGGAGAAACATTCAGAATGTAACACATGCTTCAGTAGAAGCATGGCTTGAGCTGAGAATAGAAGGTGTGAAGAATGGAAGGAAAGATCGTGGAAATGTCAGACTAGGAACAGAAAACACAAGAATGTGGGTGTGCTTTCTTCTAAAATATAAATGGAAACTCAAAACATTAAAACATCAGTTTTAATATGAGAATACTTAATAAAGTGCTTGACATGGAGCTGATGCTTAATAAATATTAATATTTGTTAAATGAAGGGTGCCCCTTAAGATTAGATGTTAGGTGGACAACAAGTGTGTCCACTTTTTGTTCATTTGTCTATCCAATCATCATTCCATCCATCCCACCATTCATCAAAGAGTTACTATGTATTTCTTTTGTTCTAGTCACAAACACAGTGTTTGTCACAGTCACTGCTACACACAAGGAGTAAGTACCCTCTATGCTTGTTATTTTTAGGAAAACGGATTTGTGTGGGAGAGGGACTGGCCCGCATGGAGCTATTTTTATTCCTGACCTCCATTTTACAGAACTTTAACCTGAAATCTCTGGTTGACCCAAAGGACCTTGATATCATCCCAGTTGCAAAAGGATTTACTTCTGTGCCACCTTTGTACAAGCTCTGCTTCATTCCTGTCTGAAGAAGGTCAGACAGTCTGGATGCTGAAGGGCTGCCCGCTGCAGCTCCCTCTTCTCTCGGACCTTGTGCACCTCCTTTCCACACTCAGAGATGCCTTCTCTGACCTCTGCTCTCACATCTCCCCATTCCCTCAAGATCCAGTGGACATCATTCCTCCTTTTAGGAGAGTTTCCTGAGTTTCACTGCACAAACATATCTACTATTCCTCATACTCTGTAACCTCTGTATTAATCACCACATATGCCAATCCTTACCTAATGTTCAGTTATTAATGTTATCATAGTAAAACAGAGAAAATAATTAGTGTATGATAATTCAGACTTATTTCTCCTGCACATTCTAAATAAAAATCATTATTATGTATTGGGTCAGTTCTCAGACTTTCTTTGTTTTGTGCATAAAGCAAGTAAAAAATAAATGAAAATAGAGTCCAGGAGGCCATGCTGGTCCTCAAAATGATAAGCACAGAAGGGGACAAGGGGGAAGAGGGAAGGGAAGCTCTCTTGGCTGAGAGTCACCTAGAGTTACTCAAGGTTTCGATTTGAAGGGGAATCTGTCTCCAGAAGCAGCTCCAAGCTGTAGGAAATATTGGGAAGATCAGTGATAAGGAGGAATGAACAATATGTACTAGAATTTATGTACCTGCCTTGGTGTTGCTATAGCATTACCATAAAGTAGCATTACTTTATGCTAAATAAAGATTGGATTATTTTTATTACTTCTAGTTTCCAACTTAGTTTGGAAACATATGCATTCATATTGATACTCCTGTGTTCTGAGAGTTACTCTTCTCTCCCCAAACACAAACAAAATCCCTGAGAGGAATTACCAAGTTTTATTATTTTTTAGTTTCCACTACGTTCTTTTACATCTAACATAAATATGATAGTAATTTGGTGGTGTGATCCTGAAATCATAACCCTCATGTCTTCTCCAAAGCATAGTAAACTGAATATTTTATCACATCGAATTATACTCATCTTTTTTTCCCCCCATCTTCTGCATGAATTGTGTAATACGAGAATTGATATCACTCATTACCGTTCTCCCAGCTCATATTTCAGAAGAGGCTACTTAAACTTTGGAATACATTTTAAAGAGAACATATGGGTACAGACATACATATACATCTATACATATATGTGGACATAAGTGTATATTCACACAATAAATAAAATATAATTTATGCATACATAGATATAGGATTATAGAGTTATTTACAATATCAAGCTCATACTATACATATTGTATTACAACTTGCTGCTTTTCTACTAAACGATATACAAAGCAAACCTCTAAGGTAACAGAAACATAGGCAAATGATGCAAATAGATTACAGAAGAGAAAATGAAAATGGCTATTACATGGATGAGAAGATCCAAATTAAAATGACATATTATACATTATAAAGCTTGTTGATTGAGAAATGAAAATGTTTTAATGTAGGGTTAGCAAAGATGTGAGCAAACACCCACAGGTGAGATAAAATGAAGGAGTTGGCTGTGCTGGTTCCCTCTGGATGCTCTAGGAGGAGAATCTGATTTCCTGCCTATTTCATCTTCTAAAGGCTGCCTGCATTCCTGGGCTCGTGAACTCTTCCTTGCTTCACTCCAGACCCTTGGCCCTGATGTCACACTCCTCACCACTGACTCTTATTCTCTTATCTCCCTCTTATGAGGACCCTTGTGATTACATTGAACCCACCTGGATAATCTAGAACAATCTCCCCATGTTAAGGCATTATTCAGCCTACTATACTATCATTCTACCTGTTTTAATACCCAAATGACTAAACAGATGCTCAGTAAATTATGGTTGAACCTTGGGATTCTAGGTCACACAGCTTTTTATGTGTTACAGCTAGGAGTTAATCTTGGGCAATCTGGCTAAAAAGTAGAGGTTGCTAACAAATTTGCTAATCCCTCTTATGTGTTTATTTTTTTATTGTTTGTTTTCATTCACTAAAATATATGTTCCATACGAGCAGGATCTTTGTTTTACTCACTTAATGAATACCAACTACTTGAAACGGTGTCTGGAACATATTGGCTCAATTAATATTCAGTAAATAAATGAATGAATGAATGAATGGTTCCTAGGCATGTGAATCCTACATTCTTGTTGAAGGACAATGTAACTATATGCATGAAAATGTAAATGGACATACCAAATCTTTAAGCAATTCAACTTCTTGGGTATTTATTTCATGACTATCCTCGAATGTGTACATTAATTAACTTGTATGTCAATGCTCATGTCATGATTGACTATAATAGATTTGAAACAAATAAAAGACCTATTTGAAGTGGTAAATAAATTATGGTGGACCTTTACAAATGGGCATGTATGTAGTAGATGAAAATGATTTTCATAAGTATATAATGATGAAATATTATATGGCAGGTACATCTAACGATATGAAAACATCAATTCATTCATTTCTTATAACAATGCAATGAAATTGGTGTGATTATAATTCATCTCC
Organism: Avahi laniger; assembly: GCA_963575035.1. Lineage (NCBI taxonomy): Eukaryota > Metazoa > Chordata > Mammalia > Primates > Indriidae > Avahi > Avahi laniger. The sequence continues at coordinate 2,994 of CAUYSK010053499.1, read as the reverse complement.
ATGTAACAGACAACTGTACTGAGGCACAGATATGTTTATTAACATGTCCAAAGTCACAAGGCCAGTAAGTGACAAAGCTGGAGTGATCTGACTCCAGAGTCTGTGTTCTCAAACTCTACAGTGTGCTGGGTGCATTCCTGGGGAGTCTCATCTGTAGAGTCCTCCTGGGCAGTGGCTCTCAGAGGTCTAGTCTCTCCTCTTCCACCTAAAACTATCTTCATGTCTGTATCTCGATCTCCATTTCTCTTCTGTGCTATTCCAGAATTTGAGCAGAAAAGCCTTAGTCTCTCAGTCCCTCTGTACTTTCTGCGATATGGATGTTCTATGTCAAGGTAATCACATTTTTCTCCAGAAGTCCCGGAGACAAAACAGATTAGATCTCTATGTTAGATTTTTCCCCACCACTTGTGTGGACTCCTCTACCTTTTTCAGGCTTTGGGTAATGTTGGAGTTCTTTCATCATTTGAGGCAGTAATCTCCTTTGCTGTTTTGTGGTTGTTGTGTGTTCTTTTCTGTTTTTATTTTCCCAAATTTTCTGTGAGTTTGGAATTTTCTTTTGCAATGCAGCTATAGATTTTTAAACAAGTACAGTATGTCTGTGTGAATATGTATTTGTTTATGTATATATTTGTGTTATGCCTAGAAATCTGTGGCAAGAAAAGGAGGTTGGAAGGTATTTAGTCTACCACTCTTTACAGGAATTTAGAAGCAATATAAAAAAAATCTTAGAAATGATGAAGGATCATAATATCAGCAAGGAACTGGAAATTCTACTGTTAATATATTTAGGGACAAGCTCAAAGGGAAAGTTTTTTCCTCCATTCAATGGAAAACTCCACTGGAAGAATCAAGGCCTATTAGAATAGCTGAGATCTAGAGCAGTGTCAGAATATTAGATTTCTTCCATATTCTGATCTCTGCAGACAACTATCTGTCAGTGTTTCTACTACTGCTATTCTTCTGTGTTATCAGGATTTGAAAAACCTCTGATTCTGCTGTGCAAGTTACCTTCAAGGGCATGAGGCAAAGAATAGGAAAAACAAATGTCACCCTGTGGGAAGACTAGTTTCATAATTGAATGTTGTGATTCATGGAGCGGGCAGGCTTTGTGGAGAATGTCAACTTATCTCTGGATCTTGTGCACCACAGAGTCCAAGTAGGGTATGCTGTGGTGTCAGACAATCACATAGTTATTTTCTTTATGAACATTAGGTAGCAGGAGACAAGTAAGAAGTTATGGGAAAAAATACCAATATACTTCTTGGGGGAAGTCTGAAAATTTACTCAAGGCTTCTACAGGAAAATACGTATATCAGTAACTGTTAATGAGAAAATGAATACTTAAATTTATCTTTTTAGGTAACCTTGGAGTTCCTAGGAGACATTAAAATCTCAAATTCAAAAGAGCAGAAAAGTTTATTTTTTGAGGAATAATGAAGTAAAGGATACAACTTTTGACATATGAAATACTATAATATTGCTGTGAATAAAGTTTAAACCATGAATATGGTACATGAAATTCACATATATTCATGCATGCAGTAGGAAAAGTTAGGTTCGGAATGTTTAAATCAATAAAACTCAATATAAGTGACACACATTTTGGTTATCAAATTGGTGCACTAAGGGATAAGAGCAGAAGAGAGATAGAAAAATGAATGAGTTTATTCTTAAGTTGTGATTACAGAGAAAAAATATTTTTTCCTAAATGAATATTTAAAATTTGTAATCTTAAATCCAAGTTTCATAAGGAAGTGACTTTTTTTGAAAAGGACAATTGCAAAATAGTAATAGAAGATATTTCTTTGTAAACAGTTTTACTAATTTTTTTAGAAATCTTGAAAAGTTTGGGATCCAGAATTTTCAAGACCTTAAATCTTAAATGCCAGGCTGGGCGAAGCTTTCTGAGAGAGAAAATACTACAGTCTGAGTTTAAATCTCTACTTTAGTTTCCAGTCAATAAGAAACAACTATTATATGAAACCATAATTACTGTCTTGTTTGAAACAATTAAAAACTACAAAATACACGAAACAATTTTCACACACTGGACATCAGCCAGCACAGGACAATGATCACAGAGAGAAGAAACAAACTAGCTGAGACCCATAATTACCCTACCTTGCATCCTACAGATAGTTTCTCAGCCTCATGCAGAGAGGGGAGTTTCTCATGAACCTGGTGGTTTTACTGAATTGAAGAAATCAAGGGGCTGGGAAGATTCGGGAGGTCCAGGCAGCTGGAATTCACAGGGAAGATTATAGAAGAGAAGGGGAATTGCACAAAGAGAGAATTCTGGAGTTTTTCAGAGACTTCCCTCACATCTTCAGCCTAGTATTGATGAGCTTATGTGTGTGAGGAAGTTATCTAAAGTCAAAGAAATAACCACCTGAAAGGAGCATAAGGAACAATACCAGGGGCTCACAAAATGTCAATGGTACTCCCTGTCATCCAGCATGAAAAACCTCATAATGCACAGGGCATCAGGTAGAGTATTCAGAATCATATTGCCTCAGTAGTGAGGCAAAATAAGCCTAAGCTCACAGCTACTGTAGTAAATAAAACTTAAACAAAATTTGTGGAAGGATGAAACTGTTTTCAAGTAACTTAACTGTAACTCAAAGAACACACAGAAATATTTATAAAAACAACTAAAGGACACGGGGAGCACTAAAGGGAGGGAAGGGCACGCCTTTAACCTGCATTTGGGGAAGGCAAAGACATAAAGTGTAGCTAGAATGTTTGTATCCTCACAATACCTTGGAATAATAATATTAAAAAAAAGGACAATAATGCTTTGCAAATGTATAAAAACTACTCTCAGTATCATGTATCTTGGATTCTGTATACTTATTCCATAAGCTGTGTGAAGATTGGATAACGAAAGCATTCTTCCATCCATCATTTAATGCAATGTGAATTGAGCGCCTATTTTGTGCCAAGTCTGAGATGAACTCATGGTGGTTTCAGTTTTTTTAAGTTAAAATTTATGTA
>CAUYSK010053498.1:0-12690 GCA_963575035.1 Avahi laniger | reverse complement strand
GACTGGGAGAGGGCAAGAGCAGGACTTCTGCAGGTGCTGATTATGTTTGGTTTTTTTTTTTATTGAGACAGAGTCTCACTGTGCTGTCCGGGCTAGAGTGCCATGGCATCAGCCTAGCTCACAGCAACCTAAACTCCTGGGCTCAAGCAATCCTTCTGCCTCACCCTCCCGAGTAGCTGGGACTACAGGCATGCACCACCATGCCCACCTAATTTTTCCTGCATATTTTTACTTGTCCAGCTAATTTCTTTCTATTTTTAGTAGAGATGGGGTCTCGCTCTTGCTCAGGCTGGTCTCGAACTCCTGAGCTCAAACAATCCTCCCACCTCGGCCTCCCAGAGTGCTAGGATTATAGGCGTGAGCCACCATGCCCAGCCTAGTACTGATTATGTCCTATTTCTGGATCTGAATGCTGATTATATAGTATGTGTTCTGCAGTGAAAATAAATTCCAAGAATGTATTATTTCTACACTCATCTCTCGGTATGTTATACCTCTATAAAATGTTTAAAAACACACATACATGCACATACAAGATACCAGGGAAGCCAACTTCTGCAGGCACATCCAGCTTATCAGAGCAGATCAGCTTATGACTGCTCAGCTAAAGAAATACTATACATTCTTACCCTTTGAACAAGAGCAAAGAAAAAGCAAAAGCAAAATAAAACCTCAGTGATGCTACAAGATCAAGTCAGTAACAAAATTTAAACTTCCAATAGGAATACCTCTTGGAATGTGTTGTCTATTTAAGTTGCCTCATTCACTCAACAGATCAAGCCTGTCTCAAAAGATATGGAATAATATAGCAAAAAGTAGAAACTATACTAAAAATTAAACAAGTGTAAAAATTCAAACCAGCCATTAAATCACCAGCACAATCCTCTTCCCTGATTCCTGAACAACTTTATTTGCCACTCCCTGATAATGAAGCAATTTTATCTCATCTACGAGGAATTCCAACCTAGGTATTCCTGAGAGATATGGAGAAGTCTACCACAGAAAAGAGCCTTAAGCTTCAGCCAGTTAAGTTACAGCAAACACTACAGAATCCAAATACATAAATCAGCTATTTAATCAGGTAACTGTTAAATGACTAAGTATTCATTTCAAAATGCTTTTTCAGCATTAACTGCCTGTCCTCTCAAGACCCAGTATCTCAATTACTTTCCTTTTCTAAGGTAGGGAATCGGTGCTTACCTTCACCATCCATCTTCACCTGTTTATATCCTAGCCTCTTTCACGTATCAATTCTTCTACCCACAGTGTATTAATTAGAAAATTCTAGAAAGATCACGTATGAATTCGAATACCAGCATTTTAAAAAGTAATTCTTCCTTGTAGGTAACAAAACTGCTGTTCAGCTTCATTGTTTAAGAATCAGACATTACTCTTAAATTAATTTGAGCCACAACTCACCCATCCAGCAAAAGATTACACTGAAAATGCAAAGATGATGCTCAAAAGTGATAAAATTCCACCAATAAGTAACCATTTTTATAGAACATCTTGAGTCACAAATTAATTTTCTTAGCATATCAGCGTCAGCAAATACATATGCATTAAAGTCAAACTCATCACAACTAATAAACATATTATCTTTAAAAAATAAACACTCTGGGAAGATGTTAAATAATCTTCACAGAGCAAGTAAGTGCTTAAATCTCATACCAACTTCACTGACAGTGTTAAAAAAGACAAAAATATTCTCATGTCCAAGTTAAACTTCCTATCAAATTATTTTAAGATCTAAAAGCTCTCCAGAATTCCCAAGAAAGTAGGATTCCTATTTGGTTTAGAAATGCTCAATATACTAAGAGGAAAAAAAAGGAACATCTGGCACTCGCTCTATTCTTAAGTCAACATTCCGTAAAATAGATACACTTACACTTATAATTATAATTCCACTAACAATTAAAAAGTTGCAAGTCAACAGATAATAGCAAATGAAAAAGTAAAAAATATAAACGAACCCCTAAGATATCCGCGCACCCAGCGCTCAGTCGCACATAAACGTACACTGCACATGACAGGCATGCAAGGCAAATGCTAAGGCTGTGCTTGATACAAAGTTGTATAAGACAGTATCCCTACTGACACACAACAAACTTAGCCATGCTTTCAGGAAAACTATGTTGAAGTGCAAATCTTGCAATCTAAACTGTCGATTAAACCTGAGCACACTATAAAAGCTGCAGTCGCTCCCTCCTAATTCTTAGAAAGCATTTCCTGTCTGGAAAACCTATCTCACCCAAGCCTTCCACAAACTTTTTCTGTTTTCTCAACCTAGTCTATGAAGCCTTAAGCCCGCCCCTCACCTCCCGCCCCCTACACCCCCCTACACACACCCACTAGGGGACCTCAACACTCGGCAGACGCCACTCCACTCGGGCACGCAAAACACATGTGCCTGCAAACCCAGCCCCTTTCCACACCCCCCGGAAACGACACCCCCTTCCTCACACTCCGCACGCCACAGCCCATCCCCCTTCCTCCCCGCCCCCACTCACATCACCCCAGTCCTCCCACCCATGTTCCCGGGAACCCAGCTTCCCCTCGCTCCGAGCTAGTCGAAGGCAGTAGGGAGGGGAAGCAGGAAGAAGGAAGGAGGGCTCGCGCCTGGCTTAGGCCTCTCAGACCGCCTCGGGAGGTGAGGGGGGGAACCCGCGGGCCGGGCTCACTCCCGTCGGCAGGCAGGGCCTCATCCGGCCCCAGGCCTTACCTCCGCCGCCACGAACCCCCAACCCCCGCCCGGACCACACTCACTTGCCAGCCGCGGTCCATCGAGTCCCCCGCTGCTGCCTCCGCCGGCTGCAGCTCCTGCCCCCGGGCCCCCCAGGTCTGGCTTCTTGGGGCCGGGGGGCGGACCCGTTCCCCCGCCAGGCACCGCACCCGGCGGAAAGCCGGCCACGGGCGCACCCGCCAGAGCCAGGGGGACGCTGTTGCTATGGAGGCCGAGGCCCGGGGCAGCCCCGGCGGCCGGGTCCTCATGCAGGAACTGACACTCCTCCCCGTAGAAGCAAGTCTTATCCTTGGCGTAGTAGCGGCAGTACTTCAGCTTCACTCCAGCCGCCGCCCCGCCGGGGACACCCCCGACCCCCGGCGGGGCCACCACAGCCACTGCCGCCGCCAGCGAGGAGGAGGAAGGGGAGGCGGCGGCCGAGGGGGGCGGGAGGCCGCCGCCACTGTTCATGGCAACGCCGCAGCCTCGTCTTCCGCCGCCGCCCGAGGAGCCGTCGCCGCCGCCACCACCATAGACGGGGGAGGGAAGGAAGACGCTGCCGGTGCCGGATAAAAGCCTGGGCGGGTGGGTCTATCCCGCTGCGGGAGCCGGAGCCGCCCGGGGAGAGGGGGGGAGGGGAGAGGGGAGGAAGGAGGGGGTAGGAAGGAGGGGAGGAGAGGGGGAGAGTTGGGATTCTCTCTCACTCACTCTCTCGTTCTCTTTTCTTAAAGGGGCCGCGCGGGACGACGGGGTGGGCGCGCGGGCCCAGACGGGGACTTCGAGGGCGCGGGCAGGGGAAGAGGGAGCGGCGGCAGCGAGCGGGTGGGGAGGGCGGAGGGGCCAGTTTATTTTTAAATTCTGCCTCCACTCGCTTTCTCGCGCTCTGGTTCCTCGGAGTTGTTTATTCCATTTTCCTCTTCCTGAGACGGCCGTCGCCGCTGCGCGTGCGCGCTGAGGCGCGGTGGCTTGTGGGTAGCGAGAGCGCGAGGGGAAGCCTGGCCGGGCGTCGAGCCCCCGGGGGTATCCGCGAGCTGGAGGCGGTTGGACCGGTGGCGTTCCCGGACGCCGATCGAGTGCTGAAGTTCCCACGAGACCTGATACCTTCCTTTTTCGTATATTCTCTTACCTATGAAGCCAGATGTCATTTTTTAAGTGACTAGAGAAAATTGACAGAACGTGAACGGTCATTTGGAGGGGCCGCACCTGGGGACGAGGCCCGCGCTCTATAGGAATAAGAATTTGTTTGCCACATTTCCTCTCCCTCTTTCCTTTGCTCACTCCCTTACCCCCTCCTTTCTCTCCCCCTCGAAGGTGATGAGAACAACAAAACCGATTAACTTCTGGGCCCTTTGTCCAAAAATTGAGCCAAAAAAGGTTGATTTAGTCATACCCCCTGCTCCGTGCAGCACCTGTTTTCTCTGTATTACATTACTAAAGGCCCTTGGTAAATTATTATGAAAAATAAGATGCACCTGGGACAACACTGCCTGGGCAGCACGGGAAGGTTTCATTTATAAATATGTCCTGGGGTTGCTTTTCTCCAGTCAGCCTAGTCTTGATTTGAAATTCATTTTTAAGAGATAGTTTTTTCCTCAGGGATCTCTGATGTTTTGCTCTAATATGTATATATTTTTTAAGTTTTCAGGAATTTTAAAGAATGACTATGAATAGAAAAATAATTTTAACATTTCAGTTTTTCTCTGTAAAAGATTTTCACAAACTGCAGCTCTCTGTTACAAAGGGGAGGGGATGGCAGTATTTAAGAATTTGTGGCAAACAGGAAGTCACAGAAGAAAAGATATAAGCAAAAGTACCACACTGCAAAAAGGGGGATTCTGTAGATCACAAACTGGTAAGCCTGGTGATGTTCCTTAATTAAATTCAAAAATAATAAATTGTATTATGTCTTTCTGTTTAAAAGCATTTTCACTTATTTAATTATTCAGCAGGTATTTATTAATACCCATTATGTGTACCAAGAACTGTGCTAGGAGCTGGGGAGGCAAAAGTGAACAAGATGCAGTTTTACCTAAGTTCAAATGGTTTATTGTCCAGCTGGAGGTACGTACGTAAAGTACACAGATGATTATAAACTAATGTCTTAAGTGCTAACTTAAAGTTATTGATTATTAGAGGGTATTAAAGATGTTAGACTTCCTGGATAGAGTTAATACCTTAGTAGCAGGAATTAAGAACATCACAGAATTCAGACAGATCTCGGTTTGAAACCCAGTCTTAATAGCTGTGTTACTCTGAGTAAGTTGGTTCACTTCTCTGTGCCTTATTTGTACAACTGGAATGAAAATACTATCTCTTTTATAAAGTATAAACTAATAATGTACATAAAATGTCCCATGCCTAGTAAGAATTAGTAGGTTATAGCTATTGCTATTAGTATTACTGCTGTTAGTAGTAGCAATTGTATAGGGGAAGAGCATTCTAGGCAAAGGAAGCAGCTTGTGCAAAAAAGGCCGTGAGGCGAAAAAGAGTTTGGATCATTAGGAAGAACAATGATAATGGAGAATTGAGCAGAGTCCACAAAAGTCCTCATAGGCAATGTTAAAGGATTGGATTTTTTTCTTGAAGGCAATGGGAGTTATTACTGGGATTTTAAAGGTCTAGTAATGACATTCAGATTTCCCTTTAGAAATATTGATCCTGATAAGAACCCTATGAGGCAAGTATAGAAGATGGTTATCACCAATTTATACATGAACAAACTGAATAAGGCCTGGAGTAACACAGTTACCAGCTTGTAACTCGAAAAGCCAGGACTTGAACCCAGGACTTTGAATTACAAAACCTGTGCTATATTACACGTTTTGTCATTCTTAAATGAACATACATGTCTTCTGATGTCTTGGAAAGGAAAATGGTGTTTATAGTGAGATACCACAAGTTCATTAAGTTCATACCAGAACTTTAACTGAGAATCTACTTTAACTGAAAATCTACTATTGTGCTATGTACCACACATGTTCTTGGCTAGACTCTGATGTACAAAAACGTACATCAAGGCTATACGGGAATCATGGGGAAAAAGCCAAAGATAAAGTAAATTATCCCTCAGTAGCACATTTGAAAAGTTTCTTCTCCATCTTTGGAGAAGTAGACTAAGATACTACAGTTAAGTGGCTTCGGTACTCTTTGGTTTAGTCATAATCAAAATTTGGTAAAACTGGCTTTGAAGGTCTTTGAAGAATTTGCAAAGAATATTGATAAATTGATACATGTCAAAATAGTCCTTACTGCCCTCCTTTGGACTCTCTCCTTAGCATATTAATATGTAAAAATTTTATCTGCTGCCTAGATGAAGAAATACATAGCATACTTAGCAGACTTTGTAATATATTGTAAAATTGGTAGGGACAAATAATGCAATAAATGACAGATGAGGATGGTAAATTTCCATCAGCTGGAAAAATAGATGGTGCTAACAAAATTAAACTTAAGATGAATGAGTGTTAAGCTTTTGAATCTGAATTAAATAGAAAAACAGGGTAAACAGGCACTTTGGTAGATAGTTGATGATGTACATTGCCTTTGAACTATTACTATACTACTTGGCAAATAAATTCTGAGAGAATAACTATAATAGTAAGTTTTCCATTCCAGTGGATACTCATTGCAATATTAGTTATGAAAGCCAAAAAAGGAAAAGTTGCAAATAACCTAAATTCTGAAAACTGGGAGAATGGTGATATAGTGGACTATGCACTTGTAATAGCATACAGCTATTAAAAATGATAGCCGTAAAAAAGTATAACAGTGCTTATGACATATTGTAAATATTCAAAATGATACAAAATTGTGTATGCTGTATTAGTATAATGATATAAAAAATAGAAATAAAGGTTAAAGTAACTGCTCTAAAACATTAGTAGTAGTTTTAGTAAGGCAGTGACAGTAGGTTTTTCCTATTCTTCTATTTCCAAAATTTGTTTCATAAACACGTATTACCTCTATACTAGAAAAATAAGGATTAAAAATTTATTATAACTTGGGCTGGGCACGGTGGTGCGTGCCTCTAATCCCAGCTACGTGAGAGGCTAAGGTGGGAGGACCGCTTGATCCCAAAAGTTCAAGGCCGGCCTGGGCAACATAGCTAGACCTTGACTCTTTAAAAAAGAAATTTTTATAATTTAAGCTTAACCTTTTAATTCTGAGGAGTGGGTACATGGTGTTCGTTAAATCGTTCTCTGTATTTTTGTTTTGTTTTCAAATAAATAAATTTTGTAAAGACAAGCTGCACACTCATTGTTGGCCATTTCTTCAGAATTTCACTAGTCCAGTGTTTCTCAAAGTGTATTTCATAGAAGACTGGTTCAACCATATATTAATTAGTATCATTCAGAAAAGGGTTCTGTTAATCTGTTGTGGAATTAGAATGTTTAAAAAAGGGTTCAGTTATTGAGAATGTTTGAGAAACAGTAAGTTAAACTGCTTTATTTACTGCAAGTCTTTTTTCAGAGCCTTTAATATGTTGACATGTACCTTTCTAAAAGTAGGATATAGTATGCCACATTTACCAAACTTTTTGACCGTAAAACACTCTTTTCTCTAATCATCTTGTGGAGTTAGTGTTTCTACAACATGCTTTGAGAAACACTGTCTAGTCACCTGCTTTCTCATTTTCCCTGTATAACCTATTTTAAAGTTTGTCCAGCCAGCTACTCAGGAGGCTGAGGCAAGAAAATCACTTGAGCCGGGAGTTGGAGGCCACAGTGTGCTATGATAGGGTCTGTGATTAGCCACTGTACTCCAGCCTGGATATCTTACCGAGACCCTCTTAAAAATTTTTTTGTCCCCATTCTTCAATCCCCGCATCCCAACCCTTCTACCTTGCCTTTTACTTCACTCATCCTCTGAACATCACCCCTTAACATTTCCTTAGGAATCTAGTTATTTTCTATCCAGTATCTTCTCTCATCTAACTCTCCTCTAAATATATAATTATGTAAAGTCTTACATTTAAATAATTTTAAGGCATCCATTCTTTTCAACTGTGAACTTTTCATAACCAAAAACTAAAGATGTTATTTTTTTAAAAATTCTAGAAACTGAAATACTGTTTGTAGGAGGACTAAGTGATATGTAGCTACTTTGGCAATTTTGCAGTATCTGTAAAATTTTTAAATACTCACACCCTATGACCCAGCAATGCCACTCTTGGTATCTACCCTAGAAAAACACTTTTGTGCTCAAGGAAGCATGCTAACAATGTTCATTTGAGGTATTGCTGGTAATAGTAAAATTGGAAATAGCGTGAATAGAGAGGTGGATCCACATGTGCCATCATTCTCTAAAATCTATTCTTTAATCAAAAAGACAAGATGTGCCAGGCACAGTGGTTTACCACTGTAATCCCAGCACTTCAGGAGGCCGAGGTGGGAGGATTGCTTCAACCCAAGAGTTTGAGGTTACAGTGAACTATGATTGTGTCACTGCCCTCCAGCCTGGGCAACAGAGCAAGACCCTGTCGCAAAAAAGAAAAGGAAAAAAAAGGCAAGATGTAGATAAATATGTGGCATGTGGTACCTTTCATGTAAAAAATAAATGCATACAGAGAATTGGAAGGATAAACATTAAATTGCTACCAAGATGAGGATTTAGAGTGTTTTAGATTTTACAGGAAGAATGTATATTTTATTTATATAATTTTTTAAAAAAAGAAAACCCCACTTAACACAGGTTTCCTTCTTTTGCCCTAACTTCTTCCTTCTCTTCACAGGTCATTTTTTAAACCATTCATTCATTCACAACCGGTCTCTTCGTCTCTCATTCATACCTTAATCAAAGGTAGTCTGACATTTGTTCTTGCTGTGTTAAAATATTTTTTGCCAGATCCGCCTCTCACCTGCTTGGCACATCTATCACTTTTCAGCCATTTTCCATGTCTTCTGCAATATTCAGCAGTATTAACCATTTTTGCAGCTCTCCTCCCTCTCAGCTTCCAGTCAGCCTTTCTCTTGGTTTTCCTCCTGTCTTTTTAGCCCCTTGGTCGGGTTTTCTCTGCCTCTGATAATCGATGGTGCCTGCACGTTAGGCCTTTCAGAAATATCTGTGAAATGCATTTCAAGTAATTTATTCTAATTCAGTACAAGGTATGGATATCTTCTGAACTGTAAGTTTATGTTGTGAACAGGATGTAAGTGTAGTGTTAATGAGAAAAAAAATGGATTTGGAACTAAAATAACTGGTATAAAACCTGGATTTTACTACATTATACCTCTGTGGCTTTCAGCAAGTCTTTTAATGTCATTTAGCTTCAGTTTTTTCATTTTTAAAGATGGAAATAATACCTACCTTATAGGTTCACCTTGAGGATTGAATGATATGATAAGGACCTCATGGAGAAAATAATCTCTCAGCCACTAAATGAAAGACAAAAGTTTTTATTTGAAAAATTATTTTAACCACCTTTCAGTGTAGCAGAAATTCTGCTTCTGACAACTTTGTGTTTTATTACCTTTAATATTACCTCCCTGAGCACTCTCCCTCCTGCCTCCCTCTACTGATATGATGATGACTTTGGCAATTACTATAAGAATGCTTCAAATTCCATAGGGTTTCACAGCTTACAAAAGCAGCCAGGCTTGTTGTTCATTTGTCCTCCAACAATCCTGTAAAACAGTGAAAATGAGGATATTGTTTTGATATTGGGAATCTGAGAATTTGAAAGGATATATGTGGTTCTATGACTTGCTCCAAAATAAAGCAGCTTAGGCTCAAACCCAGGTCTTTTAACTCCATGTTCTCCTAAGATAGAGCCATCTCATTAGGTTGTGGGTCTTCTCATTCTGGATTTTCTTAGTGTTGCCTTCAACCCATCTCAGGATGAAATATATTCACTCCTCATCCTCCATTGAAATTCATCAAATCCATGTTTCATTTTCTTAGATTCTTAGTTAAGTTATCCCCCAAGCAAATCTGAGGTTTTAAAACACATGACATGCTAATACGGAGGGAGGGAGAGAGAGTAACTTCCAATATTATTTATGTGTGCTATAGCAGTTATGTTCACAAATCCACTCCCATTTTTACGTGGAAGAAATGAGAGGTATGGTGAAGTAATGAGACATTTTTTTCTCCTTAACCTAATCATCTAAATAAGCATTCCTTTCCAAGTAGTCACTCTTGTTAAGGGGAGGGGGGGCGGGGAGTGAGCTCTGTAAAAATACTTTTAAAGAGATTTACTCTGAGCCAAATTTGAGGACCATGACCCGGAGCCACGCCCAAGAGGCCTTGAGCAGTGGACTCGCTGTGGCTGGGTTATAATTTGGTTTTATACATTTCAGGAAGACAAGGGTTATAGGTGAAGTCATAATACATGGAAGGCATACATTGATTTGGCCCGAAAAGGTGGCCCATCTCGAAGCGGGGGCTTACAGGTTACAAGTGGATTTAAAGATTCTTTAGCTTGTGATTGGTTAAAGACATGAAGCTTTGTCTAAAGGCTTGGAATGTTTCAACATAAGGAGCTGTTTATCTGAGATAAGCCACTGGACATAGATTTGTTGTGTAAATTCAGGACCTGCAGGTTTGTCTTGCATACCCTTAGGCCTGTTAATGGGTTACAAAGGATGTCCCCAAGAAGGGAGGGGCATAAGGCATGTCTGACCTCCTTCCTCCTGGGAGGCAATTTAGTTTTAGGATACTCCTTTGGTCACCAGGGGGTCCATTTGGTCAGCCAGTGGGGGGGGTGAGTCTTAAAATTTTGTTTTAGTTCACACCTTGATAAAAACTAGGCTTATTCTAATTTTTTTTTTTTTTTTTTGCTAAATTACCCAGGCTGATCTTGAAAACCTGGCCTCAAGTGATCCTCTCCTCAGTCAGCCTCCTGAGTAACTGGAGCAAGCCATAATTCCCACCTTTATTCTCAATGTTTCTTTTTAGACAGAGTCTCACTCTTTGGCCCAGGCTAGAACGCAGTGGCGTCATCATAGCTGACTGTATCCTCCACCTCCTGGGCTCAAGTGATCCTCCCATCTCAGCCTCCAAGTAGCTGGGACTACAGGTGTGCACCAGACCTGGCTAATTTTTCTATATTTTGTAGAGACAGCGTCTCACCTTTTTTGTCCAGGCTGCTCTCAAACTCCTGGCCTCAGGCAATCCTCCCACTTTGGGCTCCCAAAGAAGTCCTAGGATTATGGGCATGAGCTATCACACCTGACCTATTCTAAATTATTATAATGTGTTTTTAAAATTAACCTGAGCATCCTAATCATATTTTAAAATATCTTCATAGTAGCAAACGTTCATTCTTTAAGGGAATATTTGATTTTTGGAATTGACCCAAAGTTATCAAAGCTAGAGCCTGGTGTAGTAAATAATAAAAATTACTTAACAGAGCTGTGTCATCCGTGATTAAAAATAATAATGTCAGCATAAAACCAATATTCTTGTGTGGTTCAAAAGCTGATTCTGAAAATAATTTCATAAAGACAATGGCAACATTACTAAGTGGGTTATCTTCCCCAGTAGTCGGTAGTTCTAATAGGTGTTCTATAACGAAAGGATTCATTTGATTATGTAGCCCAATGTGCTTTTAAAAAATTATTTAAGGTTCTCTGCCAGGCGCGGTGGCTCACGCCTGTAATCCTAGCTCTCTGGGAGGCCAAGGCGGGCGGATTGTTTGAGCTCAGGAATTTGAAACCAGCCTGAGCAAGAGCGAGACCCTGTCTCTACTAAAAATTAGAAAGAAATTAATCGGATAACTAAAAATATATAGAAAAAATTAGCCGGACATGGTGGCACATGCCTGTAGTCCCAGCTACCCAGGAGGCTGAGGCAGGAGGATCACTTGAGCCCAGGAGTTTGAGGTTGCTGTGAGCTAGACTGACGCCACCACACTCTAGCCCCTGCAAGACAGTGAGACTCTGCCTCAAAAAAAATAAAGAATTTAACAGATAAGTACACACAAAAAAAAAACCAAGGGTCTATATTAGTAGTAAAATCAGCTGGCTTGATTTTTAGCCAAATATACAACTTTGTACCCCATTATAAAAGTATGTATTCTTTTCATGTGACCATGGAAGATTTACAAAAATCAAACATATTCTTGTCCGTATTTTAAAGTATAACAAATTTCAAAAGATAGGGACTTTATAGACCATATTTTCAGATTATAATCCAATATAACTAGACAATAGCATCATCAAGAGCACCAGCAAGCCCACCTAATTTGTATCGAAGAGAAAATAAAACTGAAATTATAAACATCTAAAAGTCAATGAAAAAGGGTACATTCTGCATCTTAAAACCTATAGGATACACTTCTACACTCAGAATAAATAAATAGTCAAGTACTTTTTTTTAACAGGCAGGATCTCTCTATGTTGCCCAGGCTGGCCTCAAACTCCTGGGCTCAAGCTGTCCTCCTGCCTCAGCCTCCCTACTACTGGGACTATAGGTGTGCACCACTGCACCCAGCTTAAGTATTTTTATTATTAAAAAAGAGTGAATAATAACAAACTTCAACTAACACAAGGACAAAATGAAGCAAGAGAAAGGAATACATAATAATGGAAAGATTGAAATTAACAAAAAAAAAAAGGGTTTAAATAAAACCAAAGTTTGGTTATTTGAAAATTACCAATAAAAATAGATACACTCCTGGCAAGTCTGATAATGACAAAAAGAAAAATAGATGCCATTAATATCTTCAACATAGCATATAGAAAGTAACTGCAAATGTAGAATTCAATGTCTAATGAAAATATCCTTTAAAATAGAAGATGAAGTAAAGACTTTTTCAGACAAAATCAGATGATTTGTCACTAGCAGACCCACACTGAAGCATTTCAGATGGAAGAAGTGAAAAGTGGTGGAGTAAGATATCTGTGTAAAACCAAATGAATATTGACCACATAAAACAACAATGCCTTGGCCGGGCGCGGTGGCTCACGCCTGTAATCCTAGCTCTCTGGGAGGCCGAGGTGGGCGGATCGTTCTGAGCTCAGGAGTTC
>CAUYSK010053497.1:0-83739 GCA_963575035.1 Avahi laniger | reverse complement strand
CAGGCATGCGCCACCATGCCCGGCTAATTTTTTCTATATATTTTTAGTTGTTCAATTAATTTCTTTCTAATTTTAGTAGAGACGGGGTCTCGCTCTTGCTCAGGCTGGTTTTGAACTCCTGAGCTCAAACAATCCGCCCGCCTCAGCCTCCCAGAGTGCTAGGATTACAGGCGTGAGCCACCGGGCCCAGCCCCTGTCATCTCTTTAAAGACTGCTGCTCTGGCCAACAGCTTTTCTGCAACCTCATGAGAGACCCTGAGCCAAAACAGCCAGCTAAGCTGCTCCCAGATACCCGCAAAATATGAAATACTAAAAATACAAAAAACAAAAGACAGTGGATGATTAAACTCTCAAGGCCTTTCACCATGTACTTTTAAACAAGTTACTATGAAGACAGAGAAGCATAAACATGTATTCTTAAGGGCCTGAGTGGTATAAATATGTCCCCTGACACAAGGAATTTCCTTTGCTTGTCCATCTTATGCTTTAAAACACATGGGGAACATTTATTCTACTTAATTATGTACAATGTTTGATATAACAAACATGAATTACTTAGCAGTTAAACTACATGTTTTTTCTCCCCCAAAATAAAATTTAAGGGTCTATTTAGGAAACTGGACCATGTTTATTCTTTTGCTTAGAAAAACTTTATCCTTTTGCATCTTAGAGTCAACTTGGCAGATGGTGTACATAGATAGAAATTTTACAGCATAAAACCTTGTGAAGTAGACTATTTTCCAGTATCCTAATACCTAAAATTTACATTTCTGATTATTGTATAATATTTATTCTGACTAACAACTTTGAAAAACTTTGTTTCTTTATCAATACACTTCAAGAAAGACAGGTTTTAATAGCTGTATGTATACATCTATCTATCTATATCACACACACACATATATTCCACATATGTGTTATTTGGTCTGGCCTCAAGAAGCTCTCACACTCGGAGATCTGGGTATCAGAAAAATAGATTAATAATTAAAGAGATAGACACACTCTGCTAAATTCTATATCCTAGTAAAGTGCAATGTGAGGACTTAGATAGGAGAGTTTACTGAGCACCAACATTACCTTTTATCTGAGTTAAAAACCTCGAGTCTTATAAAAACTTGACATTTCTGTAACTATGCTTATTATAATTGATTCTAATTAATCAACTCTGATACCTTTTATGAAATATACTGTTAGATTTGATGGTGTTACTCTGATTATAAAAATACATCTTCTACCACTAGGGATAATTATAGCAACTTCACGTGGCTTTTGAGGGGATTTACTGAGCTAATCTATGGGCAAAGTGCCTGTCACAGAGTAGATATATAACTAACTGAACAACTTCTACTACTGACTTAAAATTCAATAACTGTTGTTGAACATGATGATTCCCATTTTCACCTGGGCCACATGGTAAGACTATTTACTGAACTTAATGTCACCGAAGGTTTAGCATTGCTTTTTGTTCTCTCTTTTCCATCGTGTGTTCTGAAGTTGAATCCCCGACCAGTAAAAAGTTCACCAAACTCAATCATCAAGGTCAATTGCAGGCTAATAACCAAGACATTTATTTATATAAACATAAACCCAAAACAATATTTTATTTTTACCTCTTAAATAGAGGTCTAGGGACTACGTTTAATCATTTGAATAATGATATTATATTTAATAAAACTTTAAAAATGTTAAAATCAATAAATATCAATATTATATATTAAATAGCAAAAAACTTAAGATGTTAGCCTTATGAATACAGAATAATATATCCATCTTATTGATGACAATATAAAAAGGCCAGCCAAGTAAATGACAGCTGAAGATTTTCTTAGGAGTTTATCTAGCCTGCTTAAAATTACTAACAAACTTTATTATAGCACAAAGAATGATTTACCAGGCCTCAAAAATAGCAATTTGTGCTTCATGGAGCCTTTAGAATTCTAACACCAGGATAAGATTAAATTGTTAGGGAAAGCTGTACAAAGTACCTCAGTGACTACTAAATAACCGGTAAATTTTATTACAGATATCTTAAGGGAAATAGACAGGAATTTAAGGGCTGATAATAGAAAACATACAAAATCAAACAGTCCTGGAATATTTGCTTGAGGCTCAAGAAAAATAATGGGCTTTAATCAATCAAACTTGCTCTGTCTTCATAGTTCAAGACAAGCTTATTGAAAACAATATAAATACAACCCAGGCTGCAGTAAATTCCTTGTGGGTTATCCCAGTCATGTATATTGGAGTGACTTAAAGACCAACCATAGACCTAACAAAGACCAACAAAGCCTTAAAGTCCAGGAAGGTATAGCCTGGTAGTTTTATGGTTGAAATTCCTCCTTCTAAAAACAAAATGGTAGTATAAAATTATTTTTCACATGTGCAGAATAAGCTCCAACAAAATAGGCATATTGCAAATTAATTTCACTAAACATAATATTGTAAATATATCATATATTCAGCTATTATATAATTGACAGTTATGCACATGGATAATAGTATTGGAGTAAGGAAACCTCCCTTACAACAATGGGCAGAGAATTACAAACTCTTTCAAAGAACTTTCAGCCTGAATAATTTAATCTTTCTATAAATTAAATGGGCACTTATCTAATACATTTTTAATATTCCACCAACTCAGAAAGCATGCTAATTTTTTCTTTGATTGACTAAATGAATTCATGTATTATACAGTGTAATGACTGACACCATCCTGCCCTATTGTAATACAGACGTAAAGCCTTTGCTTGTAAAATAGTTTTCAGTATGGACTGAAAAATTTTCTTTACAGTGTATTATTTTCATATGTTTTGCTAATTGAGTTCTTAATCATAGCTTCTAATTTCTTACTTCCCTCTTCTGCATCATGTTTCTTTCTCTGTTAGTGATTATTCTATTAACTGTTTCAAAAATGATTGTTCAGTTAACAACTTTCTTGGGCCTTGCATGACTAAAAAAAAATCACTTTTATTAGTTTCTCACACATGATTTTGTGTAACTCTCTTTATGAAGCCACGTGGAAAATGTACACAGCATGAAAATGCAATGCTACACATTTTCAGATAGAACCACTATACTGATCAAGAAAGAGAATAGTCTGAACATCTTATTACCTCCCTCTTGCTTTCTTCTAGTTAAACACTACTGAGAGAAGTTGTTTCCCTGAATTGTAACGCTATATGTTAGTTTTTAAAATTTATATAAATAAAATTATAAATGTGCTAGTTTGTGCCTGGCTTTTCTTAGTCAGCATATTTAAAATTTAGACGTATTGTTTCATGAGTACTTGTAATCTGTCATTCTCAATGTTGAATAACAATTCTTTACATGAGCATGCTACAATTACTTTATCCATTTTAATCTAGGACATTTGTCTATGATGCCATTTTGAAGCTTTCACAGCATTATAAAAATTTTCATAAACATCTTATGGTACACATTTTATTGGGAATATCGTTTGGAATAAAATCACTCACAATAGAATATGCTTTTGTTCAGCTTTAGTAGATGTTGGCAAACAGATTCCCAAGGTGGTTTCACCATTTTACACCCCCATCATTAAAAAAAGGGAGTTCTCATTGCACCAAATGTTGGTCACACTTGGGATACTCAGTCTTCTTAAATGTAGCCAGTCTTTGGCATTTGAGGTGATATTGCATTAAGGCATTCATTTGACCTTATTAATAAGAAATAATACTCAACATCTTTTCATACACTTATTGGCTACTTTGATAGACTATTGTGAGGTGTCTTTTGAAGAATTTTGTCTTTTTCATTATAAATAGATTGTGTGTCTTTTTCTTTTTTATTTGTAGGACTTCTTCATATTCTAAATGTCCTAGAATATTCTAAACATTGCAAAAATTGCTTTGTTGTCTTCTTTAATTCGGTGAGATAAATTTACAAAAAAGCTTAAGTCAATTTAATGCTCACTGATTTTTATAAATGCTGTTTGTGTGTAGGTGTGAGTGTGGGTGTAGGGGTGTTTTTCACTTCTGGATGCTTTGGAATACTGCTTTATCTTTGATGTTGTAAAACTTTTCTCTGTAGTTTTATTTTTATTAACATGGCTTTGCATTTAGTGGACCCTTCTGATTTGGAAACTTCTAATAGTTTTGAATTCTGGACAATGCTCCTTCATTATGGCCACTTGCCAGTAGTTCCATTGTGGTGCATACAGTAATAGTAATCTTGGTTAAATTAGTTTGGTAGACAGCTGAATCATGGCCACCCAAAGATATCAGGTCCTACTCTCTGGAATCTGCAAATGTTACCTTACAAGGGGAAAAAAGGTCTTTTTGGGCATGACTCAGTTAGGGGTCTTGATAGTAGAATATTATCCTGGATTATCTATGTGGGCCCTAAATGCAATCACGAGTAAGAGAGAGGCAGGAGGGGATTTGATATAGACAAAAATAGAGAAGACAGACATTCAGAGGAGAAAGAGACATAAAGGTGAACCAGAGAGAGATTTGAATATGCTGGTCTTGATAACTGGAGTAATAAGATCACAAGCCAAAGATGCTGGCAGTCACCAGAAGCTGGAAGAGGCAAAATATAATTCATATTTTTGTAAAGCCTCTGAAGGAGTGTGGCCCTGATGACACTTTGATTTGAGCCTAGTGATACTGATTTCAGACTTCTGAGCCCCAGAACGGTGAAAGAATAACTTTCTGATGTTTTAAGCTACCAAGTTTGTGGTAAGTTAGTATAGCAGCCACAGGACACTGATACAACTTTCCTACTTGCTTTCTAAATCTACCACCTTGGGCTCTTCAGCTCTTTCGTCTCCACTTCTACCTTTTGCTTTCCTGGTCTGTATCTTTCTTCTACACTGTAATCCTGCCTGATTCTTGTCTTGTAGGGATTTTGTGTGGTTTCACATTAACCAATCTTTCTGTGTTTTCTAATATTATCACATTTTTATGCCTTTTTAATGAATGTAGTGTGAAAAGAGAGGATTTAGAATGAGTTGAATATAACTGCTTATTTTCTTTTTCTATTTTTTTCATCATGTGTTTAGTACATGCATGGACAAAATGTATTCCCCATGTTATTAAGTTTGTTTCTTTCTATGGACTCAAGAAATATATGTGTTTCTATATGCATATCTGTATGTGTATATGGAGGCTATCTGTACATGTGTGTGTCTGAGATTAACCTAAACATTATCAGCATTATTTAATATGATTTTACATTTTTCTATTCCTGCCCAAGAAGCAGCTATAATATTAACCTTGATCCTTGAACAGGGAAGAAAAATACATGCTGTTATTTGCCTGGTAATAAAAGAAAAATAAAAAGATTCAGCTCAGGAACATTATAATTATTATTATAATAATCACTATAATCATTATTATTATAACAAAAGTCACAACTGCAGTAGCAATATGTGTTTATTGTATATTTTGGGCAGAGACTATAGTTCATGTACAACATATATTATTTTCAGCTTCATGTGTGTTTATAAAGTGTGTACTATTTTCTAATTTATAGATTAGTGCACTGAGATTCAGAATCCAACATAAGCTAACAGAACTGTGAAATGTCAAAACCTAGGCTAGTTCCTTTACATCCTATTTCCTGTCTTACTTTAACACTTATCCGGAACCAAGAGGAACACACTCATCAAGACACAGAAGACTCTCTAATTTCCTCTGCTCTATATATTCATTGGTTTTAATATCTTAGGTCCCTTTTCAGTTCTGATATCTTCTATTTTTTCAGAGACAAATCACTTTAAGCAATTAAAATAATTTTACTCTACTTTGAGTATAAATTGTTAAAGGGTAGCTTTATTATGCTACCCTTTTTTTTATATAATAGGTGGGGTTATTTTGGTTTAATACTCTGGTCCCTATTAGGATCTAGCATTGTCCAAAGTTTTGACAATATCCCATTTCTTCTCCATATCCAATTTTTCTCTATATTCCTTTTCTTTTTCCTAATAAAATTTATCAAAACGAAGGTTGTCATTTAAAATACTGTCTCTGACACCTGTTAACTTCTGAGAGTCATAACCCAAATGTTTTCTTTTAGGAAAATAATGCATAAGTGAAATATAGACTACCAATAACAATTTTAAAATCAAATGTGAAATATAGCTTTATTCACAGCTTATACATACATGTAACTTGAAACTTAAAGCGTTTCATCAGTTCTTTTTTGTCTTGATCACTTTCATCTACTTTCAATGGTCCTAGATAATGAGAAGTTTCAAGCCTGAAGCATAAATGAGCCTTTGTTTTACGGGGATAGTAAGAATGAAAATAATATTTTTCTCATGTACTTTGTTTCACTGTATTATTGAAATTAATATATAAGAATATCTCGAGAAAGAATTTGTCTTTTCCTGTTTTCTACCATCAGATCTGCCATCTATGATCAATTATAGACGATGGACAGGGAAAAAGAGACCTACAAAAGTACCTCCAGAACATAGCATCCAGCATAGTCCTAGGTTCACTAAGAACTTTTATAATCCAATTATCTTGAGCAAGAGAATTGGTACAAATCTATGTTAGCAATCACACTGTACACCATCATTATTGCTTCTATCTTATAAGAAACGACTATAATTTGAAATGGAAACCAAAATGTGTGTGCGTGTATGTCTATAAAGTCAAATGTCATTTGAGTCCCATCTTATTTATAGAATAAACTCTACAGATTTAGGAATCATAAAAGGGTGTAATATAAAACCAATGTATTAAACAATAAGAAATAGGTTTATACTTATTATAACAGAAATTTTGCTGTAATTGAAGAAATCTTCCCCAAACCACAATTTTCTGCTCCTTTTCCCAGAGTTAATCATGGAAATGACCAGTATGTAAATGGAGAAAAAAACATCTAAGATATTATAATAAAATAATATTGATACAAATATGAAGAATAATGATAATGAGGATAATGATATGCTTATGAAGTACTTAAAGCTTGCTATACAATACATGTCAGAAACTTTATTGACTGCTATACATGGGTTAATTTCGTGATCAGTTAAAGCTATAAGTCCTCTAGGTTTTAGCACAATATAATGGTTAATCATGTAAGCTCTGAGATGGGAATATCTATGTGAATCATAACTCAATCATTTGCTATGAACTTTGACACTTTAAAGAAGTTATTTAATATCCTACCCATCAGTTTCCTAATCTATAAAATGAGTATAATAATATTTTTAGACTCATAATTGTTAGCTCATTCATCCATTGTAAAATGCTTAGAGGAGTGCTTGGAATACATTATTATTGAATTAATGTTGTTATTTTTATTATAGTTAAATGTCATAATATAATAAATAGTTATTGATACTTTAATTTTATTGATGAGACTCAGAAATTTCAGTCTTACCCAATGTCCCACAATGAATACATGGGAGAATAGTAATATAAATCTTTCTCAGTCTTATATCAAAGTTCATGCTCTATCAATGTACTACAGTGTCTCCTATGATATCATCAACGTGGTAGGCATATGCTACCTGCATATATCTATGGAACTCTGATACTCATTACTCCATTTATATTGGGATATCTGTGGATGGATGTTCTCCTCTGTAAAATGATAGCTTGGACAAAAATGTGACTTTTTTCCCCTCTATGGCATAGAATACTACTTTTCATTAGTCAAACAACTGTGATAAGTCTATCAAAGTTCATTCTATATGTACCCTTTTTTTTAATTTCAGGATATTAACTTTTAAGCAGCTTAAAAATACTTCTATAAACTCTTAGCAATAAAGATGTCTTTGCCAAAGGTCTTCACTCGATTAAACTCTGTACTTCCTTGAAATATACCACAGCAGTAGAGGGAAAGGGAAATATAGCTCACTTCCTGGGAATTGCTAAAGCAACCTGTAATTCATGTCCATATTGGGTAATTTTTACTCATTCAACATAAAGTAAAGAAAAACTTAAGGAGAATTGTTCGTAGTTGGAGTTATTTATTCTTGAGCTGAAAGCAGGAAGACAAAAATCCTCACTCTAATTGTTTTTGTAAACAACCCAAATTAGACTTAAAAAGAAAAGAACTTCTTTTCTCTGTTGGTAGCTTTTTGATTTTGTTAAGTTGTCACTTGCTCTTTCTTTTCTATTAATTCACACATCAGTTGGCAAACTCGGGCTTCTTACAGACATGTCAAATTAGAGCAAAACCCCAAAGCCATTAGCCAGGAACATGAACATACCAATGTATCAAGCAACTTTGCAGAAACATGTCCCTGTGAGGCACAGATGGTTTGGCTAAAAAACACTCTGGATTGCATTACAATTCTGAATTTATTTTTCCACTTTGCCTAGTTTAAATAATTTTAAGGTACCTCAAAACACCCTGAGGTTGAGAACATACTTATTATTATTATCCTATTTCTAATTAGAAAGAAGTTAGAAGAAAGGTAGATCAGATTCTGATCATTCACATAATAGAGCTATGACAAAGAGGGACAGTCAGGTATATCTCTATGATATAGGAGAAGATGCTCCTTGTAAAATGGAAACTGGACAGCACTCCTTATGTTTCAGTGAAGCAAACTTCTATTAGCATAATCAATTTTCAAACTGTTAAATACAAATATCAAAAATACAGTTTTGACAGGCCATGACGAGGACCAGGGTTGACACACAGAAAGACTGAGAACATAGCTTCAGAAAGAGAGGAATTCTTTTTATGGATGTAGTGAATGCCAAATCCGTTTATTTCAGCCTAAATCAGTATAAAAGCTATACCATCCTCATTTATTACCATCCCTCAGAAAATACCCTTTCTTCTTTTTCCAGATGCAAAAACAAATATAATTTTTTTAATTAATGGATGCCTTTAGACATCTGGAAAAGAAAATATAAAAATGTAATCTGCACTATGATTCTGAGCCTTCACTCATAAAGCCATCAAAAACTACATTTATTTGTGAAACAAATAATTTTGAACATCTATAGGCCAAACAATGCTCTGGGGTCTGGGCACGTATTAGCAAATGAAATAAAAACAATTGAGATACTAAAACATACTAAATGGAAAGAGACTGACGATGACTGATAAATATAGTTAAATTATATAGCATATTCATATGGAAAAAATACCCATAGGAAAATATATCAGGAAAAGTAGAATGAAGAGTATATATGTATGTGAGTGTGTGTGTGTGTGTGTGTGTGTGTGTGTGTGTGGTTATGGGGGTGGTACGTGGGAGGGTGGAAAGTCAGACAATCCTCATTAGGAAGATAGCATTTGAATATAGATTTGAAAGACGTGTGAGTGTTAGTCATGAAACTACATGGGAAACATGAATTGTTAAAGACAGAGGCAATAAACAACACAAAATATCCAAAATAGGACTTATTATGGTCATGCTAAATCAAGGTCTCCAGTGTTTCTCGTGTTTATTTTCATGATTTAAAAAAATAGAATAGAGTGAAAGAAAATGAGAAAGACAATACAACACAGATGATATGGGGCTGTCTAGCCATTGTGATAGTTTTTATTCTGATTCTGAAATGGAGGGCCATTGCAGTGTTTTGAGGAACAGAATTTCAACACTTGACTTGGATTTTCAAAGGTCCCTCTGGCTGCTATGTGTGTATGTGTGTGTTGGCAAGTGTCAAGTTGGAAGCTGGCAAACTAGCTAAGAAACTAGTGATAAAAAGTCAAATGTTGAAGGAAAAGCCAATATGAGTTTCTCATACATTCGATATGGGATGAAAGAGAAAGAGGGAAAACAAAAATGATCCCAAGGTTTTTGATGGAAGTGAGAGAAATCGGGCCTCAATTCTGACCGAGGGAGGCAACATGGAGCTGCATGACTCAGCCTGATTAACTGTAGAAGAACAACAAAGATGAATGACCTCCTAGCCAGCCTCTGCAATGTAGCCCATACCCGTACAGGGAGGGGGCCAAATTGTCTGTCTCTTAAGGAATGTTTTCCAAGACCACTAAAACAAGATGGTACTACTAGTTAATAAAGACCTTGGCCACACAAAACCAGACCTATCAAGATGTAACCATGTCAAGCTGTTAACCAAAAGTTCGGTACGTATCTCTGCTGCTGAATCAATGAGAATGAAGAACAAGAACAAGTGGTTTGAGGGAAAAGGAAAGAGAAGTTTATTAATTTGCTGGCAAATGAGAGCAGTGGACTAGTGTCTTAAAGACTACCACCCTCCCTTTAACCAGAAATACTGGGTTTTTTAAAAGCGGGTTTTTGGCAGTAGGGCTCAGGCCTGCTTGACAAGTGTCACACGTTGTGGCTTTGGGCTATTGTTGCTTAACTGTAATTGGTGTTTTTGGTCTTGGGTCTTCGGCCACTGTCACCTTATCTCCAGTAACTACGACCTTGAAGTCCTTGTCCTTGTCTGGACATCTCTGTTTTAAGATAATAAAGAACAAACATCAAAGAGTACTTTTCTGCCCCTTTGATCACTGGCCTTGGGGAGGAATGCAAGTTTTAATTCCCAGAAAGGGTGGGAGTATTTGAGAGACAACTTGTAAAACATTCTATTGGCCTTTATTCAACCTTTATCTCTGTTACAAAGCCAAAGGGACCCCTACCCTGACCTTACCCTGTCGTTTCTCTCATTAAAATCTCATTTTAGTGCTACAAATCACACCCGGGGTGGAGATTTAACATGCTGCTAAGATATGCAACATACCAGGAAGCATGTAATAGAACTACGCAGGTGACACAAAAATCTCCACCTCCACATGCTAACGTGTTACTCTTTTCCTGTCTAAGCCTCTTTAAAACTCTCCCAGAACTCCCCTTGAAGAGGCAACCTGAGGGTTTTTCCTTTGTGCTGCTTTTTTTATGTTCAAACATAAACCCCAATAAAGTCTTGCCTATCACTCCCATTTGGTCTCTTGTTAGTTTCTATTACATGGAGAGCCCAAGGATCAGCACCAGTAACAGAAGCAAATAAAACACTGAGATGTCATTGGATGAATTGAGAAGACTGAGGGTAGAGAACAATGTGAAAGGAAAGTTAAGAGTTAAATTTTAAATGAGTTACATTTGAGTTATATAATGTGTGTTAGATACCTACGTGGAAAATCAAGTAGGTAGTTTAATGTATGACTTTGAAGCTTGGGAGGGAGCTCAGATACATACTTAAGTAGTTTTCAGCACACCGATGGTTTTTTACTGTATGATAATAAAATATGTCAACAGGAGAGTGCAGTAAAGATGGCAAGATCCCAAGTGCTAAGCTACGGGTTATTACAACTTAAGATGTTTATAGAGAAGTGCGGGAACAGGAAAAGGATACTGGTTATAACCTGTGAAGTAGGCAGAAAACCAAAAAAGACTATTGGGGGTGAGAGGAAGCTTCCCCTTTCCCCTGAAAGTTTGCTGAAAGATCAACTGACAATTAAGTCAAATTAATAAGAGGAAGAGGTTTATTTACCTTAGACACAGGGAGAATCACAGAGTGATTACTCAATATCCCAATGGGGTCTAAATATTTTTATTTACTCCTTTTAGAGGGGTGGGGGAGATGAAGAGTACAGGTAATTCTGTTTAGGGGCAATAAATGGTTGCTAGGGAGGATGAATGGATGGGGGAAACAGATTGACTTGTAAATGATTCTCTTTGGAAATTAAATTAACCTTGAGAGACAAGTATTATGTTTAAAATGATTTGGGCCAGATCTGGTTGCATTCTTGATCTTTTTTTTCCCCACAATAATAAAATAATAGGGAAGGGAAGGGAAGTCCATTACTCTTTTTATGGGTCCATCTGGTTATGCAGATAGAGGGAAAGCCCGTTCCAAGGAAGGACCTGTTGATCTCTAAGGCCTTTAATTCAAAATACTCTTATGTCAAGGAGTCATATTTTGGAGTGAGATTTCCTGAGCTGCTTCACCTGCATGCCAAAGAAAGAAAATCAAGGCCAAGTGAGTGATCAATTAAGTCAGATGGTACTGACAGGCCAAATAAACTCTAGGAAGATCTCTGCAGATTTAAAAAAAAAGTACAAACGACCAAAAAACTGACCACCAAATGCTTCAACCAAAATTACATGTGGAAAAGAAATATGGAAAAAAACAAAGTTGATTTTATAATAGGTGGATTATTTTTTTCCTTATTTTTCTTACTAAATGTTCTTCATTATTCTTATAATAATTTTGACAAAAAGAACGTATGTTTACTTTCTCCAATGGGCTCCAAGTAAAAATGCCCACTGTGACAGATGTATCCTTGTTAGCACTTTGATAAAACTGTTTGCGTAATCTCTTGTTAACTTTTCCAGCTATTTTTCTTTTTCTTTTTTTTTTTTTTTTGAGACAGAATCTCACTCTGTTGCCCTGGCTAGAGTGAGTGCTGTGGCGTCAGCCTAGCTCACAGCAACCTCAAACTCCTGGGCTCAAGCGATCCTCCTGCCTCAGCCTCCAGAGTAGCTGAGACTACAGGCATGCACCACCATGCCCGGCTAGTTTTTTCTGTATATTTTTAGTTGTCCAATTAATTTATTTCTATTTTTAGTAGAGACGGGTCTCGCTCTTGCTCAGGCTGGTCTCAAACTCCTGACCTTGAGCGATCCACACTTCTTGGGCCTCCCAGAGTGCTAGGATTACAGGCGTGAGCCACCGCACCCGGCCTTCCAGATATTTTTCTAAATCCTTTAATATTGCTCTCAATGTCCTCTGTGATTCTAGCCACTTAATTCTCACTCATACCACCTTCATCATGTTTTATGGATAAAGCTCAAAAAAAAAAAAAAAAAACCCTGCATTTTGTTCACTGAAACTGTCTTGTTTTCCCTCTAAATTTCTGGTCTTTGCAAAAACTGCTGCTTTAGCGCTCAGCTTAATATCTACCTATCAGTCAGTAGTTTTATTACCTCTTCCTCCTGGAAGCCTCCCTCACAGGTCCAAAACCACGGAAGCCCTTCCTTCTCCAGGAATCATCCCAGGTGGCAGCATTTCCTCTTACACTCTCAAAATACAGAGGATCTGACTGTATCTGTTTTCTACCAGAATATTGGGCTACTCAACCACCCTTCTAAAGGAAAATACCATCTTAGTCTCCAGATGACCCTAAAGCAGTGGCTACTTTTAATAAATCTAGAGTAATTTACTTTTCTAAAAGAAATAGCACAGGTGATTATAATGGTAGTTTCTTTCACTTATCTCATTAGGAAAATGGGGAGAAAAAAACAAAATAAAACACCACTGCCAACAGTAATACAGATTGACTTACAGAAGGGACTTTCTTCTATGAGTACATCTGATTCCATTCATTTCATGCAGTCTCCATAGCATGACAAAAGAAATATATTTTTCTTGTTCAACTTTTCATCTTGAGAAATGAGTACTCTGCCGGGAACATTGAAGGAGCTCAATAAATATCTGTTAAGTGGGTGACTGAATCTATAAACATGCTACGTCTGGCATGCTAAACCCATTCATAAGAAGGAGGCTTGTAGACATACCCAATTTCAGATGTACATCATGTAATTCTTGTCGAGGATCCCATCCAGACCAGGAAAGAGCATTGCTGTTTCTGACGGTGGAGTTCTGGCATCAGAAATACTTTGCTGTGCCACTCCAGGCTGTCCTTAAGTGAAATGAACTTTGCAAGTAAGCAGGTTTGGATTGTGCTGGTGGAGCTGCACAGGGAAAAATTACACAGACCGTTACCAACCAATTCCAGGTGCATGCTGACGTTGTTTTAGTCTCTTTCTTTCCTAAGTATCAGCACACAATAGAAGTAGTATTACCCAATTTAAGAATTTCAACCAACAAGGGTATGTCAGCTTGTCTCTCAAATACGTTTGAGAAACTCAGAACCACTTTTTCTCATCACTACATAGGAATAATATAATTTGGAATGTACATGTAAATAGTCTTAGAACCTAGACATTGAGGATAAACATACATTTGTAAGTGATAATTTTTCAGTGATACAGATGTATTTATTATTTCAAGATTATGATGAAATCTATATAGGAAGCCATGCTATTTAAGAATACTGAAAGTCTTTAAAGCATTACAATTTAATAATTTATATTCAATTTATAATTTATATAAAACATAGGGCTATAAATTATGTGTTGAATGAGCACCATTTATATTGTAAAGAAAAAAGCTTATCTACTTTTAGAAAAAATGACCAATATATACAATATTTACTTTGTATGACCTTGAATTATATTTGTAAAAATATTGTTATTTTTATCTATCTTTCTGTATTTCTTTTCCAATTATTCTATAATGAAAGTGTATTAGCTTTCAAAGTTACTGCAAAATAGTCCTAAATTTGACATTTGGGAATTTTCGCTTTGAATTGTTTAAAGCAACAATTGTTTAAATTGTTAAATGTTGCAAAGGTTTTGGTAGAAATTTAGAATATCTCCCTTTTTTCCTTCTAGCAGTAATTTTTAAAGAAAGTAATTATATAGAAATAAAGTAAGTATATGGATAAAAACGATATGTTGTTTTCCCTTCTCTCTCTGTATACTAGTTAAGAATGAATAACAAAATGGCTTTATGAGTTAACATGAAATTGCTAGAAACTTCAGAAATGGCTTTTCTCATTATCTCCCTAAGACATCTGTCAGTATTTATCTGTTAATAGACTAAGCAATCAGCCTCGGTAAATAAAATACCAGATCCAAATATACATATGCAACCTTTAAACAGTTAAAGAGATGTTTAGGGCAGGATTATTAGCGTGATAGTTACGGCAGATACCCTTATTTACATGGATTTTTCCTTCACAAAAATTAATAGGGGTTGAAACTGTCAGAACAATGATGATATTCCTTAGGTTTTCCCCCATTGTCAACCAACCACTTCATTGTTGATATCTGTGAGATGCTTCATTGGAGGCAAATTCCAGAATGAGCAGGGCTCCAGTTTATAACAGTAAGTCAAAAATCAAGACCAGTTGTTGGTAATCAACTAGAGCAAAACTAATTACATTGAAGCAACAAGCTTTCTGGGGCCTCAGTAAAATCTGATTCTGCTTTTCTGCTGGTTATTAAGTGGGTTACAGAGCCTACTGGCCTTGGAATTACTAGCTATATATAAACTCAGGGAGATTATTTAAACTCTTTGAAGCACATGCAAAGTATCTACAGAATGAGATTATAGAATAAACTTCATATAAATTGACATGAAAATTTTGAGATAATGTGAAAATTACTCAGTGCAATGCCTAACAATAAATAGGTTTTAATATTTATTGTTCGTTAGATTGGGCAAAGTGTATTCTGAGTTGTCTTTTTAACCCCCTCACCCTTTTGCGGGATTACAACCTGGATTCATGTCAGTAATCAAAGTGGCAGAAAAATGTTCTTTGTTCTTTATTTTCTAGTATCTTAAACCACAGGAGATGGCACAACAGAATTGTCCAGAGATCATCTTCACTGGAGATGAGGTCCTCCAAAACTACTAACTACAGTTAAATATAATAATTTCTCAAAACCATGACATGTGATTCTGGTCACAGAGACATGAACTCAACCTCAGAAAACCCCCCTTTAAAAAGCCCTATATTTCTGCTTAAAGGCAGGACAGTGGTTTTTTGAGAGGCTAGTCTGCCGCCCTCCTCATATGCCGTCAAATTAATAAACTTCTCTTTCCTTTTCTTCAAACTACTTGTCCTCATTCTTCATTCTCACCGATTTTGTCTTGGGGATAAGTATCAAACTTTTGGTAACAAGATCACTTATGAATATTAAAAAAAACATAAACAGTTGGAAGGCACTCAGTAAATAATCTGTTCCTTAAAAGGAATAATCCTTTTTCTATTTTATAAGATGATAATTTTAATCAAATTCTGAAACAGCCTCAGCATTTTGTATAAACCTGTAGCTACATGCAGCTGTGGATTCTGATATATTCATATTACTCCTGGCTGTACTTCTGAAAGATGTACAGTTTCTGAAACATTTTTCCTTCTCTGGGCACATGGTAAAATGGTGCTTGGGCATGAAAAGTATAAAATACAGTAAAGGACAGAAAAAGAGAATGGTCTTACAATAACATAATTATTATAAAATTCTACCTACCAGCTTTGCTGCTTCTTCGATTATCTAGACGTTATCTTAAAACTAGGGATAATTATAGCAACTTCACACGGCTTTTGAGGGGATTTACTGAGCTAATCTATGGGAAAAGTGCCTGCCACAGAGTAGATATATAAATAACTGAACAACTTAGCTCCAGCTGGGGCAAAGGGAAAAACTCCTTCCTTCTTGGGAGGTTCACTGAAACATCAACTCACAATAAAGTAGATTAGTAAGAGAAAAGCTGCACAACTTTATTTTAACATGTATACAGGGGAACTCTCAGAAAATGAAGATTCAACTCTTCAATGAGGAACACAGGTTTTTAAAGAATGGGGGCTTGAAAGCAGAAAAACAAATTGGGGAGGGAGAGTGGAAGAGGCTTGAGTAGCCAGCACGGGTGGGCTTGTTACGTAAATGAAGCTTTACAGGTAGCAGCCCTTAGAGAGAACAGGTGGTAAATGTTTCTTTTCAGACCTTTAAAATCAAACTCTCAGTTAATTTTTTCTAGAGTGGGAAAGGATAGATCTGGCTTCATTCTAAACAGATGTAAATTTCCCCTCACAAAAGACAACTTTGCAGTGTTACTTCTGTCTGTGGGACTCCTGGCAGTCACCATGCAATAGGATGGACATATTTGAACCTTGGACTGAGGGGGGGAGGAGGGGCAAGGGCAACACATGTAACCTAAACATCTGTACCCCCATATTATGCTGAAATAAAAAAAAAAAGAAAGGGGAAAAGAATCCAAAAAAAAAAAATAGATTTTGGGGTAAAATATTTCTAATTTCCTTCACTCTCTCCTAAAACTCTACCTCCCTTTGCGCCAAAAATAAATAAATAGCCTCAAATTAAAATTGTCTTCAGCAACTATGTAAACCTTATGCAATATCGTGGAAGAGAAAAACAGTTGATTATACATAGTCATTTTACACACATCACACAATTTTATGTGTGTGGAAAAATTCAGTAACTCCTGTGTGAAGACTTTCTGAAGAAAGACACGGAAGAGAGATTGATGGAGTATTCATTGTTTTTGGTAAGTCAAATGTGTATAATTATTATTTAAGAAACCTAGGGCAACGGACACAAAACGTAATTTGTTAAGTATTGATAAAGTAACTATTAAGAATTTCAAGTCTTAATAACTTTATACCAGCCAGGCATTGCTAATATCATACAACACCGTATATAATGTTTTAGTAAAATATAATGTTTTAGTAAATGTGAATAACAGTATATTTAATTCAAGGCTATTTCTTTCAAGAAATGGTATAGGCTTTTCCTATAAAATAAAATGTCAGTTCTATTTGTAATATATAATGCTTTTCACAAGGTACTGTTAGGTTTAATCTCGCTCTGTGTTCTCGGCTCTTGGTGAATTCATGGCCGAAGAATGACCAGATGAACTGAAGTAAGGCAAGCATGATGTGACGTTTATTGAGGGGGAGCAAGATAGGATTACAGAGCAAGAGCAAGAGCAAGACACAGGTTTACAAAGCGAGATACATACACCACAGATGACAGGACCCCTTGTCTCAGCAGAAAAAGAGGAAAAGGAAGGGCACAAAAAAAAGGGTCTGGTTATGGTCTCAGTCTTGCCCTATAGTGCCCAGATTGGGACTTCCCTGTGGCCCAGAAGTCACCATGGAACTGCTTTGATTGGACAGTTGGGAGTTGCATGACCTGTGTTAACTATGCATGTGGCTTGTTCTCGGTCAATTTCCGGACTCTGTGGTACCTAGGCTGCTTGGCCCATGGGCTAGAAAGTCCCCTGCATTCTTTTCCAGCTGGCATGCCAAGTTCTGAGTGGCAGATTCATAGGGTAGTCCCTCCTCCCCAGGTATGGCAGTCACTCTGGAGATTAGGGTGGGGCAGGACCAAAATGGGGTCCTTCTTCCCAGGTGGGGCAATTGTACTAAAGCAACAGCACCCACTTTTGTTCCTAGGAGACCTGGAATCCCTCACTAACCTACCTCTTCATATCTACAGCTACAAAGAACATACACTGAAGTCCCCTGGAGGGACCCCCGGAGAACCTACAAGAGGCCCCCCTAATACAGGGATATTTGCCCCTAGTCACCCCAAAGCAGCCAGATGAGTCGATGTCCCTACCAAATGATTTGAGCCTATAGAATAGAGAGTGGGGAAATGTTAGGTAGTTACAGAGGGATTCCAGGTCTTCTAGGGACAAAACTGGGTGCTCCTAAGATGTACCGCCACCCACAAAATGGGCTTTCAGAGAGGCTCATAGGAGATCTCCACATGTAGTAAGACTCAGGTCACGTATCTCCCAACTGTCCAATCAACGTGATTCCATGGCAATGCTTGAACCACATGGGAGGTTCCAATCTGGGCACTATAAAACAAGACATAGACCATAACCAATCCCTTTTTGCCCTGCCTTTTGCTCTTTTCCTGCTGCAACAATGGGTCCAGTAGTTATCTGGGGCATACGTATCATGCTCTGTAAAGCTATATCTTGCTCTTGCTCTATAATCCTACCTTTCTCTCCTCAATAAAACTTCATTTTCATGCTTGCCTTACTTTGGTGTGTCTGATCATTCTTCATCCCTGGGCACATCAAGAACCGACGTTTCAGACTAAAACCTGACAGTAAAACAAAAACTTTTTAGAATTTTAAAGATGGAGCTTCTTTCTAAAATTCTAGGTGATGAAATGGTTAATATGGACAAAAAGGCTAGTGTCATCTTAAACAAATCAAAAATATTGAGAATTACTTCTCTGTTTATTGCTTTGATATCACTAATTGCATATAAAATGACTATTTAAAAAAGATATGATAATGTTAAGTCCCAGCTTTTTTCAATGTAAACAAAAATACATAGTTAGCTATCATTGGAATATATAGAATAAAATTATGAACTTGAATTCTAAAGTCTGAGATCAAGTTCTAAACCCTGTATCAACTCTGTTTGATTTCTCTGTGTTTTTTCAAACGTAAGATGAACCTCTTTTCCACATCCCATTATCCTGAATCCTACACCTCACAGAAGCTGGGGAGCAGCACTTTCATCAAACCAAATTTGAGACAGGTACTCTCATGCAGAGAACTACCACACAGATTCGAACTATAAGTTTTTCATGGACATGTCATCAAATTGTGTCAAATTGTGATAAAACTGTAAAATGTCATCAAATTGTGATAAAACTATAAAATGTCATCAAATCATAATAAAACTGTAAAATTTAGTTTCACTATATGTACAGTTATCCTTATGTACATCAAGATTATTTAATGTGTTACAGCCTAAGAAAAGAAATGAACGTAGCATCTAGTCAGGAGTAGAATTTAAATACAAAATCAGGCTGACATTACATTCATTAATCACATTTAATTACTATGCTAACTTTGATGTCAAATCATAAACATGGATTACTATGCATTTTAATAACTTGAGAATTTTGCTAAAACACAAATTCTTATTTGGGTCTATATTTCTAGCGGATGGGTCTGCTATGGGTCTATATTTCTGCTATGGGTCTATATTTCTAGCAGATGCCTATGTCATGCCCAAGTTTTTGGCCTCAGAACACACTTTGAATAAGATGATTCTAGCTTAGTGCTGTCCCGTACTGTGCTCTGCTATGATGAAATTGTTCTGTATCTGTACTGTTCAATAAAATAGCTACTAGCCACATATGTTTGTTAAGCTTTTGAAATGTGTGTAGTGTGACTGCGAAACTGAAGTTTAATTTAGTTTATTTTAAATGTAAATAGCCATGTGAGACTAGTGGTTACTGATTGTTGGGCAGCACAGGTCAAGATGATTTATCTTGATGATCTAGAACCATATTCAAAACAACAAGATTATTTTTCCAAAAAGCAACTCAGGCTAATAGATGTTGGCATATTTAGTGTTGATTTGTATTTATTAATCCCTTCAAATCTGCCACTTTTTCACTAACCGAAACTGCAAGACAGTATTGGAAATCTATATGGAGCAATGATTAGCCTCCACAGTTTCAAATCACTACTGTGCCATGTACTAGCCATGAGATCGTGAGTAGGTATTTAATCGCTTTGTGCCTCAACTTCCTTATTTGTAAAATGGCATAATAATAATAGTCATATTGTGAAAGTTAAATTAGTTAATATTTGTAAGGTGTTACTGCAGTATCTGCAAGCCTACATGACATAGTAGTTTTTTTTTTATAATTGTTAGCCAATATTTTACGTACAAAAAGAAAATCAGTATGAGAGATCAAGCATTTACATATCAAAAGCTGATTTGACTTATTTAATATAATTTATACATAGTAAAATGCATAGATCTTAAGTATATAATTAGATAAATCTTGACAAATACATCACTGTAGAAAGTTCCTTCATGACCTTCCCAGATTAAATCATCTAGCAAATACAGACTTTAGAACTACATATAAATGCAGTTATACATATTCATTCTTTCTTTCTTGGATCTGGAGAATATTTTTAAGTTTCACCCAGTGCTGGGTATACTCCATTGTATGACTATACCATAATCTGTTTATCCATTCTCCTGTTGGTATATTATCAAATTGTTTTAATTAATAATAAATAAAGCTGTTAGAATCATTTTGGTACAAGCTTTTCATAAACTTACTTTTCATTTCTTCTGGATAAATATTTAGGAGAAGAATTGCTATGCTATAGGGTAGATGAATGTTTAACTTTTTAAAATAAGGCCTAACAGTTTTACCAAAGTGTCGGGAGATAATTCTCCACAGGCCTTTCACATTTTGCCATGTTTTTGAACAGAGGTACTAACTATCTTTGTTCTGGACTACTATTTTTACATATATAGAAAAGTTCTGGAAATAGAGATAGTGTCTACTTCTGAAGCAAAAGGTTTGCTTACTGTCTGTATAATAAAGAAAACGTCTCCTTCCCGGGCAAACTTCTTACTGCTATTATTTAAGACTCCATTTCCCTAACTTCAAGGCTCTTTTTTTCTAACATACCCTACTGCATATACAAGTGTCACCTGACACTCTTTTTATCACCCAATGGGAATTGTGACTCGGGGATCCCACACACATGTTGATCTGTCCATGGCTACTGACACCAATGTGAATAATTAAATGTCCTTTGTCTCTGACCCAGGAGTCTTCTGTTTTCTTCTAGTGTCCATGAAACCATGGTAGATTTAGCTGTTACCTTGCAAATAGGGTAAAATCTCAAACCCTTCACCGTTCTTGGTAGTTTGGTAACAAGGATTAGATGTTGAAGAAGACAGATTGCAGGAGTTGGTTGGCAAGTTGGCAGTCTCATTTCCAAGGGTCCTGACTGTGGTTTTATTATACCTCCGTCAGTAGGAGTGGTTGATAAACCCTGACAAAATTCAGGAGCCCGTTCACCAAGTAAATGTGTTTGGGACTCTTTGATGGATTCAAAACTCTTAGTTCTGCTGGCATTCAAGCAAAATTGCTTTTTATCCCACGGCACTACAAAAAAAAGAGATTCAGCACTCTACCAAACTTTTAGGTTTTGGAAACAATATGTGCCTCACTTGAATATTCTATTTTGTCTGTTCTATTGGCTAAACTGCAAATCAGCATCCTTTGATTGGAAACAAAACCATGAGTCACACTGGAAGTTATTCAGCAAGCTGCAGCATACTGCTTACCTTTGGAACACCACAACCCTAATGATCAGTTGGGTAACATGCTTTCATGACCTATGGTGTTGCTGAGTGGAGCCTCTGAAATGGGTGTCAGCTTCCATGCTGACAATTGTCCCCTTGCTAGATTTCTGACTAATCACCTCCGTGATGCGGCTACAAGACACACGTCTGGAAAACAGTTGTTAGGGGCTATCATGCTTGTGTTGAAATGAATACCTGACCCAAGAGGCTTCATGCTTCTGACCTGATAGCCCCATTTTGGGGTGATTTAACTTAACTTTATGACTACTAAGATGGAAGGGTCTACCAAAATGCACTTGTAAATGGAAATGGCATATTAAGAGCATAGCTGGCCTTAGTAGCATTGCACATGAATAAGTAGGAGTTATTCCTTTTGGGTAAACTTTTCCTCTTTCCACTGCCTGAAGCAAATCTGCTGGATCAATGGGCCCTTGGATTTATAGAGGTTCTCCCAAATTTCAGGTCCTGTTTTACTGATGGTTCATCTAAACTGAAATGCAATGGTATCCACTGGGATGTTGTACCTATTCAAACTCAGCACTAGCTATGCAGAACTGAACATGGACATGGTCGCTCTGCTCATTGGGAAGAACTCAAAGTTGTTCCCATGGCTTAATGAACCTTGCTATATTTTACTGAATCTTGGTCTATTGCCAATTGCCTAGCTGTTTGGTTTGTCACTTGGAAAACTACACTGGAAAATTAGAGGCATTGTTCTTTATGTGTCTTTATCTTTTTTTCTAATTACTTTCATTATCATTATTTAACCATTATCATTTTAACATTATTTTTTCCTTTGGTTAGTGTTTTCTGTGTTTTCTCTAAGAAATTTTTACTTATCCTAAAATTGCAGTGAGATTATCCTTTTTGCTTCTAGAAGCCATAGAGCTTGTGCCTTTATGTTTAGATCTATGATGAATGTCAAAATAATTATGTCTTATAATGTAAGATAGAAAGATGGGGGTCAATATTTTTTAACATGGCATTGTCTCAAAACTATTGCTTGAAAAGGCTTTTTTACCCCACTGAATTCCATTTATGACTCTGACAAAAAATAATACTGTATATGTATAGTAGCTAATTTTTTAAGGATATATTACCACAGTGTAGTAAGTAGAATTTCCTAAGACACACGAGCTAAACACAAATAGAAAATCACGTGATTTCTTGTGAGAGTAAAGAATTTTTTGATTTTTAATTTAATTTAATTTTATAAGAGTGGGATTATACAGTTTAGCAACTTGCATTTTTATTTATGTTTTTATTGATACATAATAATTGTACATATCCATGAGGTACATGTGATATTTTGCACATGCATACAATGTGCAATGATCAAATCTGGATTTTTAAGATATCCACTACCTTGAACATTTATCATTTATTTTTGTGAAGAACATTTCAAATCTCCTCTTCTTGCAATTTTTAAATATAAAATATATGGTTGTTAACTATAGTCACCTACTGTGCTACAAAACACTAGAATTTATTCCTTCTGTATAACTTTTTATTCATACCAATTAACAAACCTCTCTTCATCCCACAATCCTCCCTACTACCTTCCCAAGCCTATGGTAAACATCATCCTATTCTGTAATTCTATAAGATCAACTTTTTTAGCTCCCACATATGAGTGAAAATATGTAAGGATATGTTTATCAGTCAAGGTATGCTCTTTTTAATCCTGGCTGTTTGAACACCATGAATCTTCACAGACTTTGCACAAATGATTTTAGACACTGGTAACTCATAATTATACTCTTAGATCTCAAACTTGTTGAGGATGTCATTGCTTTTGACATGTGAAAGAAGTACTGGCACCAGAGAATATTATAGCAACATAAAAGTAGATGCCTTGTGTTGCTTCTGTCTATTTGTGACACATCCTGGCTAGTAAATAACAGGAAAAAAGATGAATATCTAAATAGATAGTGACAACTTGATCAAAGGAAGAAAAAAATGAGTCATGCACAACAGGTTTAATCAGGTTAATTAGAATCTGGGTTGCATTTTGGACCTGGGAATACTCATAAACAGGCTGTCATCTGAAGAAGGATTATCTTCAGTTAGTCTAAGGAGCATGGCAGGTGTGTAGCATTTGGGTAGAATGTCACACACCAGCTCTCTGGGAAGAAGCTCTCTCACAGATTTGCAATTTAGCAGGCTGCCTCCACATAAACTGAAATATGTATGGTGCCCCGTTATTCCAATATCTGGAAGCATCATTGCCTGATGGAAGCGTTCATTGGGATACAAAAGGAGGAGGAGGAGAGGAGAGAAAAACAAAAAGCAACTGGGAAAAATAATAGGAAGGAGGAAACGTAGAAAAAGGGAATGAGAGAAAAGAGGGGAGCTAGAAGAGAAGTGAGAAGAAGAAAGGCCAAAAGGAGATAAGAAATATATTATGGAAGGAGTTTAAATATCCCAAATCATAATAAATATTTAAATACACAGCATATGACTTTCAAATAAAATACCAACCTCACTTTTAGTGAGTCTAGTAAGACACACTGTGTCTGGATTTAGTTCATATTTAAAATGTTGCCTTAGTTTCTTTTTTCCTTTGCTTATTTCTCCTCCTCCTCCTCTTCTTTTTCTTTGTTTCCTTCTCCTTCCCCAACCCTCTTTCTTCTTCTTTATGTGTATACTATTTATAAGAAGTGTCTGTGACAAAAATACTTCCTTAAGCTATAAGAACTACACATTTCAACTCAGCCATACACAGATGACAAGGAAAATTGGATGACAGGATATGCACTGATTTCTTTGTAAATATCATGTCCTCCTTGAAGGATAAACATTAGCTCAGTTGTTTGTATCTGCCTCACCTGAAGAAGCATAATGGGTGCAGGGAGAAGATAAAGTCTTAAAGGGAGGCATGTGACGTATTAAAAAAACGGAACAGGCTGGGCGCGGTGGCTCACGCCTGTAATTCCAGCACTCTGGGAGGCCGAGGAGGGCAGATTGTTTGAGCTCAGGAGTTCGAAACCAGCCTGGGCAAGAGCAAGACCCTGTCTCTATTAAAAATAGAAAGAAATTAATCGGACAACTAAAAATATATAGAAAAAATATATAGAAAAAAATATATAGAAATTAACCGGGCATGGTGGTGCATGTCTGTAGTCCCAGCTACTCGGGAGGCTGAGGCAGAAGGATTGCTTGAGCCTAGGAGTGTGAGGTTGCTGTGAGCCAGGCTGACGCCACGGCACTCACTGTAGCCCAGGCAACACAGCGAGACTCTGTGTAAAAAAAAAAAAAAAAAAAATGGAACAAAAGAAAACCATGTTTCAATTGCACTGAGCACAAGAGAAGAAACAAAAGAAAGTGTTTTTGCTTTAATAAGCAATGAAGGTAATTTTTTTAATTGCTATTGATGTATGATATACTATGAATTATTCCTCTCTTTCTACTTTTATTTGGTTAGATATTTACATGCTCATTGTATTCTACTAACACAAAATATGATCAAAACACACAAACACACACTCCTACTAGATAAGAGGATTCACGGAGAAAAGTTTAATTTCTTAATTATCTTCTAGTTCCCCATTTACACTGAGCATAATAGTTATATACACACATTAGATTTTAAAAATTAGATTGACAAGTTTAGTATACCTCCCAAATAAGTCAGCTTACCCTTACACTATGAAATTAATGTTTTGAGCTAACATCTATAATCTTTCACGTCACAGAAAATAGATGCCTACTTGTAATTAAAATTCAACTGTTATAAAATAATATAAATTGTTTTAGTAATATTCGTAGAGCACTAGAGTTCTTTTGCCAAAACTGCAGTCCTATCTCTTCCCATTCCAGTTTCCTGCTTCATGGAGACATCTTCTTTAAATACGTTAAAAAAAAGTTTTAGGATTCTTTGCTTAAATTGATGATTTTATTGTTAACTATGCTCAAATATATATTTATTGATTTTTTTAAAAAAACTAAATGTCTTCTCTTTACTATTTTTACTAGCTTTTATGAATTTAGCTCTTTTATTATTATTCCCATATTCATATCGCTTCTCCCAATCATCCTCATATAGTTATATTACATATTTTGATAAAATCAATATTCAGTATTTTTATAAAATTAAATTATAAAATTTATTAAATAATGTATTAGATTTATTAAAGTAACCATTTGCAAGTGAGTTGCATAATATATCACGAGCATGTCATTTACTTTATAAGTCTCCACTTATTTGATATTTGCCTTTTGTTATTCATACACTAGATTTTTCTTAGATCTTGTCAACAATTTGTCCCTAACTTTCCAATACATCTGAAAAAAGGTTTTTATATATAATAGTTGGTCATAAGATTTAATCGATTGCTTCCTATTATTTAAGTGATGCCATTCCTCATAGAGCTCACAGTACTGCTGCTCCAATGTCTGCATTCATTCAAAGAGATAGGGAAAGGTATTGCACAGATGAAATGAGTACATAAAGCTAAAACAAAAAGAATAATCATAAGATATAAATTACCTCATGCAAGACAGAAATGAAGCACTCAATAGAAGAGGTTAGAACATAAGTTAGGTAAATTCTCCTAGAAGATAAAGAAAAACACTAAATAAAAAGTAGTAAGTAAAAGATCAGCATCTTCCTTAGATTATATATTAAACAACCCACTGGTTTAGTATATGAAGAGCTACCTACCCCAGAAACCAACAGAAGGGATGCAAAGAAGCCCTCATTCTAATAAAACGTAGCTTGAAATAAGTCACTTCTTTGGGCCTCCGATGATTTTCTTTTTTTTTTTTTACATATAAAACTAAAGCTTCTCATTGAGTTTGCAATTTAGTTTGAGAGAATGACAAGTTAACAAACTGTGTGAAGTGCATCGATAGGTGAGTACACAGAGTGCTTTAGGAGCAGAAATGAAAAACAGCTATCCTCAGTATAGAGTGTGGGTGGATGCGAATAGAAAAATAGAGGGAAGAGTCCTGAATGGGCTGACCCCTGTGGTAAAATCTAAAGAATGAACAGGAGTTCATCCGATGGAAAGCTTTTCTAGGTATCGATGTTTCCATCAAGACTCCTGCACCGCTCACTGAGCTGCAAAGGTGGGTTAAGGGCATCGGATGCATCTGTGGAAACATGCTGAAAAATCAGCGGGGCTCATGACAAGTTTGGACAATATAAACTGTCACATAATTGATGAAAATCGTTTGTTTGATGAATCTGACCAGATCAAGCAACGTGTGACTAATGTGATGCCAGAAGAGTGGCAGGAAAATGAGACATCCACCCTGGGAAAGGGGTAGAAATGACTCTCCATCATTTTTGGAAATATGACATGCTTTCTCAAGTCACTGAATTCTCATTACCCACCTGACAGTCTCCCAGCACTAATGCACCTGTTGAAGAATGTGGATGCGGACTTGTTCTAAGGACAAAAGAGACTGTCACTTATCAGAGAGAAGCTAAAAAAACGGTCTGAAGCCACTAAAGTTGTACCTTTTTATATAAATACTTTCTGGATAAAAGTACACTTCCGCAAAATGTCTATACAGCAGAGAGTCTTAAATATTTTATTTTACAATAATATGAGACCCATAAATTACCCTTTTAGAAAGCTTCACGGAAACTTCAACATCTTAATCCATGTATTAAATGTTTGGGACTTTGTAAAATTAGGAATAATGGCACAGATGTCTGAATTGTAAGTGAGAAAATATTTCACTAGATTCTTTTATACCTCCCCTAACTGTCTGCATCTAAATATTGAATTAACCAGATTTTCAGATACAATGGTTCACAATTGACTCAAAAATGGACTGAGAAGTGAAAAAGTTATACTAATTATCATTTCTGATCAAGTGTGACTTTGAGGAGTTGTATGTATTTGATAGGATAAAAAAATGCATGCTCTGACCTGCAGAGAGATTAGAGACATGGTCAAAAATACAAAAAATTTTAAGGTTGAAAAAATTCAATTTCAATACAAAGTGGGCACATAGAAAATTATTACAACCAGGAACAAAATGCACAGCTATTAATGTAACAGGTTGCAAAATAAATACCAGATATAAAACCAAACCTGCCATCATCAGAAACAACATAAGCTGTCAGATAGCTAGAAAAACAAAGGTAAAATAATTACATATCTCCATAAAATGAGATCTCACATGCATTTTGAATTTACAATGAAGCACCCCCTTGATCAATAATAATATCAAATTTTAAGAAAGGCCCAAAATGACCAATTTTATAGTAACAGCATAAATAATGTAATTATTTTGATAGTCTTTGCAAAATGAGAACAGAAAAAAATAACATTTCCTAGAGCAGAATCTAGGGTATATAAAAATGTTCCAAAGTGTATAATTTGCAACCAGATATAAGTAGTATGGACAGTTCAAATAATATTCCA
Source organism: Avahi laniger (assembly GCA_963575035.1). NCBI lineage: Eukaryota > Metazoa > Chordata > Mammalia > Primates > Indriidae > Avahi > Avahi laniger. The sequence goes on along the minus strand of CAUYSK010053497.1, from coordinate 55,705 downwards.
GTTTGCAAAGGTATAGCAATAAAAAAAAAAAGAGAACAACTTCCTCAGGGTTTGGATGCTAATTTTACCTAAACTCTAAGAAAATAAAATATACAATAATTCAAATTTATAAATACTATCTTAGCATAACTTTTTTCACTAAAAGAAACTTCTCTTAATGATACTTTTGGGTACCTTTAAATAGATTATTTAGTGAATTTTGTGTTTATTTCTAGAGATTTTACAATTGGTAGAAAGAATTGGGAAAGTAATTAATATTTTGAGTATCTATCATATGTTATTAGTTGTTATGCACAATATCTTATGTATTCCACATAAAATTGGAGGAGGTAATCATCACTGCATGCATTATATATATATATATAAGAACCCAAGACACAGATTACTTGAGCCTAAAATCAGTAAGTATAGTGATAAAAGGGTGCTGTAGATTTAAAAGGCCTAGGTTTCATAAAGGCTCTGCCACTTTCTCGCTGTATAACTTTATACAAGTTACTTAATATTTCTCTGGGACCAAGTTTTCTCAGGGACAATAGCACCTGCATCTTAATGTTGTTGGGATAAATTTAGTTTGCATAAACTACCTGAGACAATGCCAGGCATTGGTTCCCAATAAACACTGGCTATTTTAAAACTTCCCTTAAGGTCTCACAGCTTGCAAACACAAGGGCTGAAAGTCAAACCCAAAATCTAAGACTGAAGTCTACTTTCTTTCCATGTTGTCATATTCCTTCCCTCCCCATTGGGGGCAAAGAGTAGAAGAAGTTAGGAGGTCAACAGAACAGAGAGCACAAGACAATGACAAATAATACTGTATATTTGTGTGCGGGGGGCAGCGGGGATTAGCCCAAGAAAGAAAGAAAATAACAGTGATTATCTGTGGAGTTACATTTAAAATTGGTGGAATAAAGCATATTTTACTTATTAAAATTTATTTGTAGGACAGATGTTTTAGCTCAGCCCTTTTAAGATGAATTCATTGTTCTCTTTCAAAGACACTGAGTCATATCAACTTTCTGTGCCACTTCATATACTGGACTAAAAATGTATGGGCATATCTGTTGTCCTTGAGTTGGCCTTGTTTTGACCCAATGTTCAGTATGCCAGGATTGAGGTTCCTGCCCTTACTTGTCTATTGAATTTCAGCATAACTCTATGGCACTCTTGCTGAATTGACTTGCTGTATAAAACTGAACTTTAGCCTGGTCTTCTTGCTTTATTCCACTGTCTACCCTGGAGGTGGAAATTCTACCCAAATCCCATTTGGTGACAGTGGGGAGGATGTGAGCATTGGGATCCTCCTATGGTGTTCGTCTTTCTACTGATTTGTCACCTGCAGTTCTATCCAAACCCGTTAGCTTACTCAGGGCCCATAGTGAATAGACAGGTTCAACCTGATACTTGGTTAATTTTCAATATTTGTCCACAATCTGTATTGTTACCACTCTGTCCCATCTGTCATACTAAACTTACCTAGTATGAATTCCCCGTCCCTAAGCCTGTTTAATAATCCAGTAATGGAATGTGCATATGCCAGCTGAGAGCCTTTCTCTGCACTGTTATCCATTTTCACAGTCTTTGCAGTGTCCTGTCCCCATACGATCCCCATAGGATGGGGTCCAACCAAAGGACATCAAGCTTAGAGATTTAGAACATCATTTCATATTTATTATACTAAATGTTTTATGTAGATGTATATACATGCATGTATCTTTAATTATCAGCACCCCTTCCCATTTTATGACTAGAATTATCAGCTCTAATAAAGAAGTATAGGGTGTAATATGAATAAAAAATTAATATTACATATAAAATGTCACCTTGTAATTAATTTTACCAGGTGCCTCTGTTTCCTAATCTCTTCAGCTTCCTTCTGTGAAAAAATATTATTGTTATCACTACAGGCTTAAAACTGCCATAGTGGAATGCACACAATTCTATCCTCTCTCCTGTATCACATAAATCATCAGGTAAATTCCAGTTTTACAATTTTTTGTAAGTAATGAGGTAAAAATCTCACAATTTATTCTTTGTTTTATTCCCCAGATTCCAATTTGTGGTTTTCAATATTCACAAAGTTGAGAAATAGTCTGTACTTGTAATCTACAGAAATTGGACATAGCAGTCAATGAGAGATGATTAATTTGAGATTTGTGATATCTATATATCCTCTCAGTCTCTGACTTTAATAAAGTCACTGATATTTCAAGAAAATTTCTTGAAAAAGTGTACAGATATTATGGAGAATAAAAAACATGTATACTATTAAATATTGTTATTAGAAGAGGTTAGTTTTAAATATTGAACTCTTTTTTCAGGGTGTAACTTAAAGAATAATACTAATAATCCCTGTGTTCCATTCAGTTTTGGATGTGGTCACCATAAAATCAGTATCTCTCTCCCCAATGATCTCCCTGTGAAAATAAGGACTCATTATCTTTAGCAACTTTTAGAGACACATTAAGTATTGTTCAGAAATATGTGCCCTGAAAAGGTGCATTATTTTTCTATATTATATATTGGAAGCAAAAAAGTAAGAATGAAATTTCCAAAACGTTGATATACCGTGGCATTCAAGGCCTCCCATGGATGATTTCCTCCAGCTTGCTTGTCCATCTTATCTCCCCTACTTTCCCCAATAAAACTATTTATTTTCCTAAAATGTTCTGTTTATTAATCACTAAATATGTCTTTTGCTCTTCTGCCTTATTGCACTCTTGTTTCCTGGAATGGCCTTCTTCTTCCTCATTCTTTACCCTGAAACCCAAATTCAGATTTGATGTTATTAGCTTCTGGTTAAGCCAGCCTGATTTCTCCACTCTGTTCCACAATCTTTGAGAAGCGTGAAGTCTCCTTTTTCCCTGGAGCTATGATGATCTGCTTCTTTAATGTTAACAGACTCTTCTGCTGAACTTTTTCAGGACACATTTAACAGTCCCCACAAACTGCCTTTCACAGCTTGTCACTGGAATTTATGTTATAGATTGATAGTCCTAGAATTTGCAACCTGTTACTCAATTTCATTAGAGCCATAGAGGGAAATGAAGCCCAAAGAGGTCAATTTACCTGCTTAATTTCCCGCAGCTGGTTTGTGAGAAAGTTGAAACAGGAATCTTTCCATGTTTCTTCTGTGAATGGTGTGATTTTGTTCTGTTTTTTGATGTCACCCCAAATAGATTGTAACATATAACTTTTTTCTTTGGATTCTCCACTGGTTGCTCATTTACTGCATTTGCGTCAATTATTGATTTATTGAACATTTCACACAGATTCGTGTAGCAGCTTTAAAGTCAACAAGCCTTCGGATTTTGAATAATGTATTGATTTGGTATCTGGGGAACTCTGGGGTGACATATTCTAGGCCTACAAGGTACAAAGAAATGGAATTGCTTCAGAATTCTATTTATGTCTTGATCACACGTTTCCTCAAGACGACTGGGAGCTATAAAATAAATTGAACCAGTATAGATGTAAAACCTTAAGTAAATTTCTGGTTTCTTAAAACCTAGGGGATATTGTAGCACAAAATTGTTCTGTTTTCTAATATAAAAATATGAAATTCTGAAAAGGGAATGTGTGGGCTTCTCATATCTGCTCAAACCTAATTGCATTTCAAAATGAGCGTCTGGCTATTGAAATTGGAATCTGCATATTTAGAGCCAGACTCTTTTTTCCCACTCAGACTTTTCCATAACCACTTGGTATTATTAATACATTATCTTTGTGCATGAAATCTACATCAGGTAGGGAGAATGACTCAGATAATAAAATCTCAATATGAGATCTTTGTATCTTTTAATGTTTTAAAAAATTCTATTTCTTCATTACATCAGGAGGTAGATATTATTTTAGAGATGTCAATGATTCATGCATTGAAATCTTCTGTGAGTGTAGTAGTGGACATTTGCATGGTAAAATACTGTTAACTTCCTTAAATCAAGTACGTTTTTCAAAAGTAACCTACATATAATTTGAGTGTATCAGCTAACACTAAATCCAGGTATCAAAACTAGAATTTAAGTGAGGTAAACAGAAAAACCATCTTTGTGTGTGTGTTGTTGTTTTCTTTTTTTAATTTTCTATCCTTTTCATTGTATAAACTTCTGCAAGTCAACTAAGTAATAGGATTCAAAAATCCAAAATTTCACAAAACAGAAATAATTATCAGCTTACTTTTTTGGAATTACACAGAAGGTTGGGGTAGAGAAGAGTTTGATGGTGAAAAATTCCCCTGCAAATTTAACAGATCTAAGTGTTTCAAAAAACAGATGAATTGAGATGAACTTTCACCTGATTAATATATTTAATAAATACATTAGAAGTTTCTACTGTTTTCCACTTCTATAATCTATGTAACTGTTCATATTTTCACAATGTTGTAAATGTGAAAAGTTCTTTTTCCATTTATTATGGTTTCTCAAATTGTATTTTTTTCAGGGATTTTTCAATTTTATGGAATAATTGCTTAATATGACAATCTGCCACTGCAGTAATTAATTTGGGGATTTTTATTTATAAAGGTATTAATGCATTGCCTATTTTTACAGAGGTTGACTTATAGAAAAAATATGGTATATATTAATAGATATAGATAATAGAGATATTTAATGAATCCCCAATTTTGAGAAAGTTTTGAATGTAAAATCTATTCCTAAAGAAATTGCAATGGGATTATATTATTTATTAGAAACGAAAATATGTCAGATTGACATCTGATATTTGCTTAATTATATATAAATTAGGAATGCTTGTAGCTGCAATTAACAGAATACATAAATGCATTCTCTTTACATATGCTTACTTTTTTACCAAAGAAAAATAAGTACATTTTGTAGGAGGTTTTTCCCTTTCATCTTGTTGGCCGCAAGTATACAATGGACAATTAAGTACCAGGAAGTATGAGATAGCAAGCTTTATTTCTACTTGCTTTTATTTTATGGAGGATCAATGGAGAATGATTTGGGAATCCTATTGGATATAAATCAAGGGTTTCTGCCAAGACATTTTCAGTAGAAAGCTATTCATAAAGCATGCAACAATTTTGTGAAAGCTTTGCCAATTACAATGTTCTTTCTTGTAATAGCATTGTCTATGAATTTGGATCATATCCACATATCCAAGTCATCTTCGGACTTTTTTCAACATGTACAAATGTTTTAGAGTAGTTTTCATACATTCAACATCAAAGTAAATATTTTCACCTAAATTCAAATTTTAGGTTGTGTAAGCTTATATTTTCTTTTGTTTTTAAAACTTAATTGATTAATTTTTTAAATGGACAAGTCACAATGAGTGTATTTTTGACATATAACACAGTGTTTTGATATATGTACACATTGTGAAATAGCTAAATCTAGCAATTTAGCATATGCATTGCCTTACATACTTATCATTGAAATTCACTTTTTAAGCAATGTTCAAGCATATGGTATATTGTTACTAACTATATTCACCATCCTACGCAATAGGTTTCCAGAAATTATTGCTCCTGTCTCACTGAAATTTTGTACTTATTAGCCAACACATTTCCATTCTCCTCAGCCCTTGATCCCTCTCATTCTACTCTCTGCTTCTATGAGTTCAACTTTTTTAGATTCTACACATAAGTGAGATCATGAAATATTGTCTTTCTGTGCCTGGTTTACTTCACTTAGAATAATGTACTCCAGATTCATCCATGTTGCCACAAGTGATAGAATTTCCTTCTTTTCTGAGGCTGAAAAGTGTTCCATTGCATGTGTACACAACCTTTTCTTCATCCATTCATCCATGAATGGATCCATGCTTAAGTTGTTTCCATATCTTAGCTATTGTGAATAATGCTTCAGTGGACATGGGAATGCTGAAATCTCTTAGACATACTGATTCCATTTCCTTGAATATACAAATATTCCTAGATTTATGACAGAATTATGTTTTGATAAACCTATCATAAATTGAAAATGTCACAAGTCAAAAATGCATTTAATATCCTGACAAACCCATTATGAAGTTGAAAAAATCATAAATCAAACCATTGTAAGTGGGGGAATATTTCTATACCCAGACTTGGAATTTCTGGATCATATGGTAGTTCTATTTTTAAGTGTTTGAGGAACCTTTATGTTGTTTTACATAATGGCTGTCCTAATTTACCTTCCCATTAACAGTGTACAAGGATTCCCTTTTCTCTACATCCTTGCCAATACTTGCTTTCTTTTGTCTTTTTGATAAAAGCAATTTTAACAGGTGTGAGGTAACATCTTATTCTGGTTTTAATTTCTATTTCTCTATTGAGTTGTTTGAGTCCCCTATCATGGATATTGACCCCATCAAATGTATGGTTTGCAAATATTTTCTCCCCCATTCTGTAGGTTGTATTCACACACTTTTTTTGTTTCCTTTGCTGTGAAGATTTTTAATTTGATGTAATCCCATTTGTCTATTTTTGCTTTTGTTGCCTGTGCTTTGGAGATCATGTGTAAAAAAAAATCTTTGCTAAGATCAATGTCAAGAAGCTTTTCCCCATGTTTTCTTGTAATAGTTTTACAGTTTCAAGTTTTATATTTAAGTCTTTGATCCTTTTTGAGTTTATTTTTGTATTTGGTGTGAGATAAGGGTCCAATTTCATTCTTCTGTATGTGTATATCCAGTTTTTCTGCACCATTTATTTAAGAGACTTACCTTGCCCTAGTGTATGTTCTGGGCACATTTGGTAAAGATCACTTCATTGTAGATATGTGATTTATTACTGGGCTCTCTATTCTGTTCCATTGAGTGATATGAATGCTTTCATGCCAGTACCTTTGTGTTTTGATGACTATAGCCTTGTAATATTTTTGAAAACAGACAGCGTGATTCTTCCAGGCTGTTGAGGGTCTTTGATTTCATATACTTTAGCTCTTCAGGGTCTTTTCTGATGCCATATGAATGTTATGATTTTTTTCCTACTACTGTTAAAAATGATATTGAAATTTTTATATTGATTGCATTGAATCTGTAGATCACTTTGTGTGGTATGGACATTTTAGCAACATTAATTGTTGTAATCTATTAACATAGGATATCTTCTCATTTATTTGTATTTTCTTCAATTTGATTCATCTATGCTTTGTAGTTTTCAGTATATAGATTTTCTACGACCTCGGTGGAGTTTTCTTCTAAGTATTTTTTGGATGCTTTGCAAGTGAGATTGTTTTCTTCTTTTTTCCTTTTCTGATTTTTTATGTATAGAAATGCCACTGAATTTTGTATGTTAATTTTATATCCTGAAACTTTACTGAATTTTTTTACTGATTCTAGCAATTTTTTGTGTGGTATTTATGGTTTTCTATATATAAGATCATAACATCTGCAAAAAAAGGCAATCTACTATTAGCAGATTTCTCAAAAGAAACTTAGCAAGCCAAGAGAGAGTAGAATAATATATTAAAAATGCTAAAAGAAATAAAAACCTGCCAATCAAAAATATCCAGCAGAGCTGTCTTTCAGAGATGAATGCAAGATAAAGATTTTCTAAGACAAACAAGACCTCAAGAAATTCATCATTATTAGACTTGTCTTACAGAAATCGTAAAGGCAGTTCTTCAAGCTGAAAGAAAAGCATGATAATTCATAACATTAAAACATATGGAAATATAAAACTGAGATAAAAATAAGTACATAGTGAAATTCAAAATGCTAACACTGTAATGCTGGTGTGAAAATAACTTATACCTCTAGTATATAGCTTAAAAGACAAAGCTATTAAAAATAACTACAGCTACAATAATTTGTTAAGGATACATAATATAAAAATGTATATTGTGGTATCAAAAATAACAAAAGTGTAATGGTATCATATGTGATTGACCTTAAGTATTATCAGAATAAAATAAGCCATTACAACTATATGATGTAAGCCTCATGCTAGCCACATAGGAAAAATCTATAGGAGATACACAAAAAGATAAAGAGAAAGGAATCAAAGCACACTACTATAGAAAATTGTCAAATCACTGAGGAAGACAACAAGAGAAGATGAAAGAAACGAACTATGAAATAGAAAACAATGAACAAGATGGCAAGAGTAAATCCTTACCTATCAATAATTATCTTTAGAAAAATGGATTAAATTATCCAATTAAAAGACATAGAATAGCTGAATGGATTAAAAAAATAAAACAACAAGACCTACTCAGCTATCTGCTATCTACAAGAGACTCAGGTCACCTTTAAGAATATATATAAACTGAAAATGAAGAGACAGAAAAGGATATTCCATGAGAATATAAACCAAAAGGGAATAGGGGTAGCTATATTTACATTAGGCAAAATAGACTAAATCAAAAACTGTAAAAAGAGACAAATAAACATTTTTTATGATGATAAGGGGTCAATTTATCAAGTGCATATAAAAATTATAAATATACATGTAACTGATATCAGATGACATAATATAAAAAGTAAATATTAACAGATCTGAAAGGAGAAATAGATAGCAATGCAATAATACCAGGGGATTTCAGTACCCCACTTCCAAAAATAACTACAACATGCAGACAGAATGTCAATAGGGAAATAGTGGACTAAACAACACAATAGACCAAATGACCCTAACATACACAAAGAACATTTCATCTAACAGTAGCAGAATATATACTCTTCTTGAGTTCATATAGAACATGTTACAGTATAGATCACAGATTAGACCATAAAATAACTCTCAACAAAGTATGAGGAATGAAATCATATCAGGGACCTTTTCTGACCACTATGATATAAAACTAGATATCAGTAACAGGAGGAACCTTGGAAAATTCACAAATACAGGGAAATTAAACAACATGCTCCTGGAAAACCAATGGGTTAAAAACAAATTAAAAGGGACAATTTAAAAATATCTAAAATGAAAATGGAAATACAACTTATGGAATGCAGCAAAAGCAGATTTAACCAGAGAGTTTATAGCAATAAACACCTATGTGAAAAAAGAAAAAAAAGATCTGAAATAAACAACCTAATGTTGTATCTCAAGGAACTAGAAAACAAAGAACAAACACAGCCAAAACTTAACAGAAGAAAAGAAATGACAAAGATCAGAGTAAAAATAAATAACATATACATACATGAGAAACAATAGGAAAGATAAACAAAACTGAAAAGTTTTAATTTAAAGATTAAAAAAATGACAAACATTTAGGTAGCCTAACAAAGAAAAAAAAGAGAGGAGACTAAAATATATAAAAATCTGAAAGAGTAAACATTGCAACTGATACCACAAAAAAGCAAAAGATCATAAGAGATTATGAACAATTATATCCCAAGAAATTATATAACCTAGAAGAAATGGACAAATTCCTGGACATATACAGCTTGCCAAGACTGAAACATGAAGAAATGGCAAAATTGAATAGAACAACAATGAGTAAAGAGATTGAATCAGTAGTCAAAAACTTCCATACAAAGGAAATTCCAGGACTGGATAGCTTCATTGCTGAATTATACTAAACATTTAAGGAAGAACTATTAACAATTCTTCTCAAACTTTTCAAAAAAATTAAAGAAGGAAACACTTCCCAAGTCATTTTATGTGGACATTACCCTGATACAAAAGCTAGACATGGATGTTATAAGAAAATAAATTTATAGGCAAATATTCTTGACAAACATAGATACGAAAATAATAAAATATTAGCAAACTGAATTCTAAAGCATATTAAAAGAATTATTTACTATGATCAAGTGAAATTTATTTATGGGATATAAGGAGGTTTCAGTGTAAGCAAATCAAAAAATGTGATACACCACATTGACAAAATGAAGGACAAGAAACATATGATCATCTCAATAGATTCACAAAATGCATTTGACAAAATTCAACATCCCTTCATCATAAAAATTGTCAACAAATCGAGTATAGAAGGAATATTTAACATCATAAAAGCCATATATGACAAGCCCGCAGTTAACATCATACTTAGTGGTCAAAAGTTGAGTTTTTTTTTCTGTGATTAGGAATAAGACAAGGATGCCTACACTCATCACTTACATTAAACACAGTACTAGAAGTCCCAGCCAGAGCAATTAGGTAAGAAACACAAATAAAAGGCATACAAATTGAAAAGGAAGAATTTAAATTGTCCCTCTTTGCTGAGTACATGAAGCTTATATTTTAAAAGACATGAGTTAAAAAAAATTTTTCTCAGTCAAATTTGATTATACATATCAATTCTTAAAAGGAAAAATAAAAGTTTATCATAATAGATTAGCACTTATAATCAAAATAGGACAAATAGCATTAATTGATACTAAGACTGAATGCTAAGTAATTAGTTATTTTAACAATTCTTAGAATTATTAATTAGCATTTCTTAACTAAGATTAATTCAAATTTGATGCCAATCTTTTAAAATCAATTTAAGAATGGCTTCATTAAAGCATGTTAAACTGTTTTGTCTTATTTATTCAACATTATTGAAGGAAGTGCATTTTATTATGGCTTAATTTTTCGGTAAAATGAAGGTCACTGTTTAATACTTCAAAAATATATATTTAAATCATGAGGTTAACTTGTTTATTTTAAATCCTTTAGTCATCTGCCTTCTTAAAGTGAAGATTCTACAGAATTTGACATCTTTCTTGTGAATCAGTTTGATTTTTTAAGCCTTTTATTAGTCCTGCCTTCCACTTATCCTAAAATTATCTCTTACTGCTGTCCTTCGTGAACTTATTCCTACTGAACCAAGAAACAATTGTCATTTTGTTCTCTTTGTCCAGCACCACATCATGTTTATCCTGTCCACTCTTCCTGGATGTCAGATCTAGGATGGTATCTCTTCATTTTATGCAAATTAGTCATTATGAAATTTGGAATTATAGATGTAAATAATTTAATCCTTTCAATATTTAATCAAGTTTGACAAATTATTTTGAATATTTTTTTAATCACATAGCATACATAATATAGGACCTAAGTTCTTGACAAAATTTTTTAAAAATCTGTAGCCTAAAATAATACAAAAAATAAAAAAAAAACACAGTTATAAGAAGTTTTTCTGCAAATCTTTATTTTGTTTTAAGTGAGCAATATAATACGACAATGGCTTCAGGAAGAAATATTTTATCCAGAACACCCAAGAAATAAAAGAGAATTGATTTTTTTCTATTTACAAATTATCTATTTTTATTCATTTTTCTATTTTTTGAAATAGATACAAACACATATACCTATTTACAATTTCACATTTAACCATAATAACTAGATTTTCATGCAGTTACTTAAAGCACAAGTGTCATACTAGTTGAAATATCTGGTAATTTTTATTCTAATATGCACTGGATAAACAATATTAAGTAAATCCTTTCTCTTTGTAATTATACAATGGTTTGTTTTGCTATCAATGAGAATTCTCCCTGCATGCAAAAAGTATTCAAAGAATTGAAATATTAGAGAATAAAAGACAAATGTAACTTTGAAAAAGAAAAGTTTGAATGTCGATTTAACTGACAAGTGTGTGTAAATGTCAACATGACTTTCAGATAGATCAGTTCCAATTCAAAGATTCTGGCATATTTTTGACTTTGGAAAAGTCGTGGGGATTCAATGAAGCTGCTACTGTTATTCTGGAGAGGATGTCGTGGGAGAGGTAATGAGAAAATTGTATGTGCATAGAAAAGAGGCTCTAGTATGTGTCAATTTAAAAAATAAAACTTCTTTCGAGGAGTCTTTGCTCTGGTTTTATATTGTAATAAATAGTGTCTCTGCTAGAGGTGACATTTATAGCTCCTTAGAGATCTGCCAATATGGAAGAATGCTATTGTTTCCTGAGTGGCTGTTGTACCAGCTATATTTCATTTTCCACATTTTTTTTCATAGTGGCTTTGAGATCCATTTATCTAACTGAAAAAAAAAACATAGAAGAAATTCATAAAAATATTTGTTAGAGAACAATATTTATGAGTGTCACAGTAGTTGAAAACACTCCATTCATATTTGCATTCTGATCAAATCTATAGTGAACCCAAGCCTCAGTTTTAATAATAAATGTGCCAAATCAATTTTAAAACTTTAATAATTTCGTCGCAATGCAATTTGCAATGGCAGGTAAAAAAACTTACTGTTTCTGAAGTACAAAATTCTATGCATTCTACAATTCTGGTTAATTCTAACTACTGAGGTTTTAGTCTGAGGAGAAATCATAATGCATGTACACTTGCAGCATTTTCTTCTTCAAAAAAAAAATTTGAGGCCAGGCGCAGTGGCTCACGCACGTAATCCTAGCTCTCTGGGAGGCCGAGGCGGGTGGATCGCTCAAGGTCAGGAGTTTGAGACCAGCCTGAACAAGAGTGAGACCCCGTCTATACTAAAAATAGAAAGAAATTATTTGGACAACTAAAAATCTATATAGAAAAAAATTAGCCAGGCATGGTGGCGCATGTCTGTATTCGCAGCTACTCAGGAGGCTGAGGCAGGAGGATCACTTGAGCCCAGGAGTTTGAGGTTGCTGTGAGCTAGGCTGACGCCATGGCACTCTATTCCGGGCAAAAGAGTGAGGCTCTGTCACACAAAAAAAAAAAAAAAAAAAAAAAATGTGACCTTAAAAATTCTTACTCATGCAAGCTAAGGATTTGGCATCTCCTCCTGTTTTCTGTAATCTGTCTTGTCTTTCTTCTGAAGTAGCAAACCCAATCAGACATGTCTCTCCTAAACCAGCCCTTGATATGTTTCCAGTCCACAATTATAACATAACTGAGAAAATCATCTTTGATAGCTAAATAAACAGTAATAAAAATGGCTGAGTGTAGGCAAGGCAAAGAGATTGTCTAACTAATATACATGTCCAATGCATAATATTTCATCATTTTAAGACAAAGATCAGGTTCTTCAGTAGAAAGAATTTCTTTGACAGCTTTTACACATTTATTCTTGCTTTCGCCTATACTAAATATGCTTATCTTCTGCATTTCTTAACTTGGTATTTCTCCAAATGAAAGTTTTCTGAAATATAGGCATGAAGACTGTAGTATATAGTGGGGGAGAAATATTCATAACACTTCTCTTGGATTTGGGCTAAGCATTTTACTTCCTACCAAACATAACAGTTTCAAGAAGATTATGTTATCACACCAGTCTTTTAAAACTTAGAGGATGACATTTTTGGCCAAAGAAAATAAATTTCTTTTATTTAAGTGTTTTACTTGTCACATAAATTATATTCTTTACCTTTTAATTACAGGATAGGAAGTTAATTTCCAAACAAATTAATTATATGTACTAATGACAGTTTATTTATTTTGAGTTACTTTAGCAGATACTCAAATTGTTCATACTATGAGCATTTTGTAATGGAATTTAATACCATATATCAAGATAATCTATCTTAATTTAAATAAAAGATTGTTTAGTATCAAATTATTTCTATCTCTGTACAAGCAAGACATGAATTAAAGTTATTTTTTTAAATTCATGCATATTCTTAAACTGTATATTTTATAATAATAATAAATAATGATTTATATACTTTTAGGAAAGAGTATAATAGTCCATGAGCAACAAAAATTAATTTAGTCCTTTTTGCTAGGGCTGTCAATATTTTTACCTTTCTTGTCTCTTAAGATGACTTTTTTTGTGAAGGAAAAAAAAAACAAAACTAAACTAAACCATAAGGAAGAGCCAGGAGCCAGAAAGCAAAACCTTGGTCTTCAAAATAAAAATCACAAGTGGTAGATGTAACCATTATGTACAGGGCATGACAACTACATAACGAAATTTGGCAGACAAACTCCAGCAATGATCCATTTTATTCCATAGAAACCTATTTTAACCACTGTTATGAAATAAATTGTGTTTCACCAACATTCATGTGCTGAAGTCTCTAATATCCACTGTGAGTAGTGTATTTAGACATAAGGCCTGTAAAGAAGTAATTAAGGTTAAATGAGGTTCTAAGGATGGGGCCCTACTCAGATAGGATTGGTATCCTTATGAAGAAGTGGGAGAGACCTCAGAGATGTGGGATGTGCACACAGGAAGTAAAGATCAAGTGAAGGGCAGAAAGAAGGTAGCCATCTGCAAGCCAAGGTTAAGCCTCAGAGGAAGCCAAGCTTGCTGGAACCTTGATCTTGGACTCTGAGCCTCCATAACGATGAGAAAAGAAATTTCTGTTAATTATGCTAGCCAGTCCATGATATTTTGTTACGGCAGCCCTACCAAACTAATGCAATTGCCAACTGATAAATCCAGTGGGGAGAAAACTTAACAATATAATAGAAGAAATAACTACAGATGCAATGAAATTTTATTGTAAGTGGAAAGGATGGGAGGGGATGGTTTTCCAGGTAAAACTAAGACTGGGGGTTACTAAATTTTTATATTATATACTACAGTGACTTCAAGTTGAGATTGTAAATTTTCTGAAATTAATTTACTAGCCTGGGCAAAAAGAAGTGATTAATATGATGCACAATCTTATTTGCTATTGGAAATCAACAATTTAAAGGGTGCTAAAAATTAAGATAGGAAAAATAATTCAGAATCACAAAGGACAAAGACATTAATCATCAACTCAAAGCTAAGATTTTTAACAATACCATAGAGAAGAGTGATTGATAATAACCACATGCTAGTTAGGCTTATTGTAGTTTACTATGCATATTACTACATATCTTAGTAGACATATTTGGATGACAATTCTGTTTAAAATCAGTTGTTTCCACCTAATCCTCTTATCATTTTATTATAATTTAAAAATATTTTTCTTATGGAAAGTGTCAATAGCCTGCAGGCCATATCTAGCCTACTACCTCTTTTAGTAAATAAATTATATTGTCATACAGTTTTGCCCATTTTTTACATATTGCTTTGGCCATCTTTACTACAACAGTAGAGAAGAGTAGTTGGAATAGAAACCATTTTGCCACAAAGCCAAAAATATTTACTATATGGTCCTTTTCAGAAAAAAAAAATTGTTTTCTTATAGCAACATGGAGCTTATGTGCATAACACCTGCTACTATTTGCAAGTAAATATTTATGCATGTGTTTGTTTGTTTAATGTGTTTACCACCATTAAAACATTACTGCCATAATGTATCCCAGGACTTTGTACGATGCACATGCTCAGAAAGTGTGGGTAAATGCAGCAGAGCTTTAGGAGTTACTACTTCAGTGAAATATTAGGTTTCTAGTGGTCTGAGGTATGCTGAATTTTTCAGTCCACGCAAAGTGAAAGACACATTAACTGCATTTTGCACCACTAAGAAGAAAGCACCACGCCTGATAGGACTGTTGGCTTTTAGAAGTGGCATATTTCGCAACGGCAATACTGTTTCACTTACTTGCTGAGTTTTAAAGAAATCTGTAGGCTTTGATTGGGAGCAGATCAGGAAGGTGTTCTCCAACAGATCTGGGCTAGTACGCAATTAGCGTTACAAGTTTAGGAACTTTGCATAATTAAATCTTTACATTATCACATAAATGTCAAGATAATTTTTACATTTCTGTTACACATGAGGAGATTGAGGTTCAGTGATGCTGAGTAAATAGTCTATGAAATGCTAATATACATTAGAACCAAGATGTAAACACGTGGACTTTCTCATTGAAAATACAGGAGTGACATGACTCCATTTTCCAGGAGTGTGAAGTCTAGTCTTACTAAGGTGATGGAGAAGCAGAACTTCAGTTGGAACGTGAACATGTTGACTAGTAGGGATGATATCATGAAGTATAGTCCATCCCAGGTCAACAAACGATGGCTCCTAGGCCAAAGCCATCTCACCACCTATTTTTGCAAATAAAATTTTATTCAGACACAGCCACATCCACTCATTTATGTGTTGTGTATGGCTGCTTTCGTGCTGTCATGAAAGAGTTGAGTAGTTGTGATATATATTTAATGACCCACGAACATTAAACATTTAATATCTGGCCATTTACAGGAAAAATTTGCTGACCTCTGTTCTAGATAAAGTACTTGGGTAATAATCGCAGAGTAGAGGTTGGGTAAATGGTACTTGTGAGAAAATAGGAATATGAAAAAATTATACAGTGAGACAAAATTCTGAAGATTCTTAGCTCTGTTTTTTTTTCACAGTTATTTTCACACATCTGGCACAATGCTTAGCACTTAGTACACATTAAAAATACTTGTTGAAACAATGCTGAATAAAAATAATGGAGTTCCATATAGAATTTTGAATATAATAATGGCATAATGAGAGAATTATTTAAGAAAAATTATTCTGAACTATTTTCCCACATAAATTGGAAGGGAGTGATTTTAGAGATGTGAAAAGTTTAGAAAATCTTATAGTAGTTCAGATAAGCAGTAATAACTTTTACCTCTAAAGATGTGCAATGAACACTTACTGTGTGTTTTAGATGATATGACTCTGTTTCAATTTTATAGAAACCAGCTCTTGGTGAAGACTCCTGGTGTCTTTCTTATCTACTGGATGTTGCCTTAAAAGGTCACACAGTTCAGGAGCAATGATTAGCATCAATGCAAAATTTTCTTTTATTGGTGACATATAAATTGAATGTTCTTCTAGCTGGTTTGGTCAGAGACCTCATTGATTCAGTTGTCTTTTGATTTAGAATTCTCCAATACTATTCTTCTTGCCAGTTTTTTCTTTTTTTTTTTTCAAATTCAACTTCTATTATTTTTGTAAGATGATCCCCATGAACCTGGACTTGATTGAATTCCTTTGTGTCTGAAACCAGACTTGCTGCAGATACATTTACAGTTCATTTTGTTTAAAGTTAAAGCAAAAATAACAAGTCAAATACCGGACAAAAATTTTAGTATTGAATGTGTGACTTGCTATCTATCTTTCTTCCAGAATCATCTCTATATAGGAAAGACAATAAAAACTAAACAAAATAATAAAGACTCCAATTCTTTGGAGGTTTAGGTAGACTTTTTTGTTATTTTTTTCTTAATTTGTGCTTTTCTGTAGATGGTAAGCACATAGAGATTTGCCATGCATGGTAAATACTTTTTATGAATATTTGAATGGTATTTTATCAGAGAAAAACACTGTCCTATTTCTTACTTTATTAATAAGATGTTAAAACTCCAAGCTATGTACATCACCTCAGTGACTTTATTTAAAGCCTCTCGATTCATTTGCTAACCAAATAGTTAATTATGTTCAACTATATGTACATGTGAGATGTAGCATGTGATCTCATTTTAAGTTTCAAACTCAAGTAGAAATGTTAAGAAACAGTTGGGCAACTTTTAGGTTTACTAGGTGTATAAACTCTCCAATAACAAGAACTTTGATGAATTGTTAAACATCATGAGAAAACATAGACAAGGATCACAGAGGAGCCAGGTGACAGATAATACATAGTTATAAAGATCTCAGTAAGTTTTGCAGTTGGAAAACTTTGACACAAGAACTGGAATGATAGCAAGAGTGCATCTTAAAATAAGGTTTCTAAATTGAGTTATCAGGAGTGGCTCAATGATAACAAAATAAGATTTTGGTTAAGACAGTGGATCTCTGAGATTGACAGGCATGGTCAATGTAGCATTATTTACAATAGCCAAAATGCAGAAGCAGCTCAAGTGTCTAGCTGTAAGTTTGTAGGACCAGACAGCCGTCAGAGGCAAATTCTGAATGTAACTGTGTTCTGTGAGAGACAAGCCTTTGCTTCATATTAAAGCAAGAGTTGTATCTTACCTTTAGTAGGGAAAAGAGGAAAGCCTCTGTAGTCTCAGAAGTTTGGAAGAAAACTGAGATTTTACAATTTTCAAGTTCATCCATTTATACACCTCGTGCTAAGCCTTAGGCATCTACCTTTTCTTAGTTAGAGTCCTCATCTTGGTATAGCAAAACTGCCACGATTAACAATTTAACATTTCTTAGAGATATCTACTCTTACTCTTAAGTTCTGATCCAGATCCTCAGTCTCTATTTGTCCTCTATTTTATATATATATATATATATACTATACACACACACACTACCAAGAAGCACTCTGGCATTCTCAATCTGCTTTATGTTAACCACCCTTAGCCTTTCATTTTTTTTTCCTCCACTCTTTGTCACTGACCCCTAGAAAGAGCTATCCAATTCAATAGGCTTCATTGCATCTACTTCTTCTCTTGAAACTTATCCTGAGTATTCTACCTACCTGTGTATTCTTTGTCACAGGTATCTATCCCAGCTCAAGACCATGAAAAGTTTTAGCAACTGCTGTGCAATCATACACCATGATCTTTCAGTTCCCCACCTATTACAAGAGATGGTGTCTTCACTGCCAGCTAGAAAGTAATTGATCTAGTTTAGAGCCACCTATCTAAAACACCTCCTGGTAACACCAGTGATCGATCAGTTTCCACAGGAAACATACACTGAGCCTCTTCATATTCAGGATTTTTATTGGGGATTGATTTGGAAACAGTATCTGTGAGCAATGAGAGAAACAATATTGGGAAGCGATAAATTGATCTGAGGTGCAATTGTAACTGAAGCTTCACCATTCCTAAAGGGAGTAGAATACGGTAGCTAAGGCAAGAGGGCTGGGTCTTTAGCTTACTTAAAACAATTATGAGTCTTGGAGGGGATATCTGCAGTTTTTGATTTAGAACTAACTAGGTCTAAATTATTAAATCCAAAACATTTTGAGTAGCGAATTCCAAATATATTATTGACAACATCCCAGTTTCTAAGAATCCCTTACAAATGAATACCAGTTTATGTTGGTAACCATTTTTGATGTAACTGAGAGAAGATATTTTAATAAATATGGGCATTTTAATCCACTTCAAAACCTAATCTGTGGTTAACATTGCATTTGGAATAACATGCCATCAGGCAGAGTAAATAATGGCTTCGTGCAATTACTTTGGAGAACATGGACAGCTCCATCTGTATATACTTCAGATTATCAGGGGGTAGGATGGGGGAAGCATCACCTTGAACCTATGTTCACCTAGTTGTGGATTTTTAATCAAATGGTTCCCAGCATTATCAAGAAATCCTTTAGGAATTTAATTCTGGGATTGTCAAGCCTAGTTGCAAATGAGTAAAATGGAAATGCCAATTCACATCTCTCCTGCAGCATAAAATGGGTAGTTTTCAGGCTTAAGGTCTCTTTCCTGGAATCCCTTGTTTTCATGAACATTCTGCTTATTAAACCATGGCAAGTTGCTTTTTTCCCTAATTGGTGCTTGTACTCATGAAGTGTATCATCATCATTAACCAGAATCAATTAAGTGCCTACATGAACATGGCCTTCCTCCTGGGCCCTGGTTAATTTACACATGATCTCCTTGTGCCTCTCTCTTAGGAATTCAGTGCTATTAACAGTACCATTCTTTTGAGAATATTCCGTTCGCAAAGTTAGACTTTCAGTTGATGAGAAGAAACTTAAGGAAACAAATAATTATTATGTAGATTAACAATGTCATTTAAAAAACACATTTGATCAAGGCAGTTTACCCTTCATAAGTGGAACAAAAATGGAGCCATTATGAATATTAATTTATTCATTAATGTTAACTTGGTAATGTGCAGGGCAGTTTTCATTTCACTTAAATAAACCCTCCTTGGTAACACCTTTGGCTCTGATCATGTAGTTTCTGGGATTTAAGAGTAAAAAATATTCTACCCAGCATAGGGACAACTTTGTTGTGAGGCCTTAGCCTTGAGAAAGGGATGCATGTGGACAGGAGCCTTCTTTCAGTTGAGAAAAAGCCTAAGAATAAAATGACTTGAGAAGTACAATCTGAAGCATAGATTCTAACCCAAGTTTTCTGATTCTCATTTCCAATTGTCACAATATTTACAAAATTATACAAATATTTTTGTATAAATCTGTGATTATTTTCTAAAGTCTACATAGAATTTTAAAGTACCTAGAAAAAAATCTTGAAACAAAGAAAAACTTGGAGAGAAACTAAGAGTAATAAGTCAAAGGAATAGAATAGAATGCCCACAGATAAGCCACATCAAGACAAGGAGTTTTCAACAAAAGAGCCAAAGAAACAGAAAGAGGAAAAGTCTTTTCATTGCGGTACAATAAATAGTTGAAACTGCACATGGTTAACGTACAGGTGGTCCTCAACTTAGTGATAAGTAATTAATTCTATAACTCAGAGACAAAGGACCACTGCCATTTATTAAGACCATCACTGCTTTGTTGGTTTTCTTTGTGCCATTGAGCTCAATACTATCTAAGTGTGATTAATAAAATATTTTTTGATTAAACATTATCACCAGAGCAGAAAGTGTTGAGTTATTTAAAACCATAAAAACTATACCAAATGAAGGACAGTAATCATGTTTAATCAGTATCATGGATTTGATTGTTGGATTCTTGACAGTTCTCAACACACCAAGATTGACCTATAGAATATTGTACTTCTCATGCTCTGTCAGTTACGCCTTCCATACTGTTACCTACAACACAAAAAAGAGAATGCAAATCATGCCACCCTCTCCGGCTGCTGATTTTTTCCACTCCCATGATTTCTCTTTAAGTTTTCTCTTATTTATTTCAAAAAGACCCCAGTGGAGTGAATGTGTATGAGTGGAAGAAAAATTAATCTCTGCAATATTTTCTTCAGTTTCCCAAGTTATTCAATAAATTCATCTCATGGTCAATTCTAAGCATCTGAAATTTCATTTGTGTATTTGATTCTTACATTTCATTTCTTATTAAATTATCAGCTGATGGAATTCAAATTCAGGCTACTTCCTAGATATGAGATCTACAGCAAGGAACTTAAACTCTCTTTGCCTCAGTTCCCTTATGTAAAACGAATATCTAAATATTAGTATTACCTATCTCAGGGTTCTGAAGAGTAAGAGGTCTATCCATGTTAAGCACTTTAAAATGTATCTATCATATAGTAATAATGCAATAAGCATAGCCATTGTTACTTATACTTTTATTAATCATTTTAGATTATTTAGAATAATCTAAATTATCTAGATTATTTAGAATAATGCAGGAACACTTCGATAACTACTATTTTAGTAATTGTTCTACCTTATACCCCCCACACATTAATCTTACAGGGAACAAAGGATTAAAAATAAAAGCCTAAAATTATAAAGTTTTAAAAAATATATACTGGAAGATATTTGAGTTTGCAAAAATTTCTTAGAGAGGACACAAAAATTACTAATCAAAGAAAGTGATAAATTATGTTTTAAAAACATTCTTCTCACCTAATACATTAAAACAGCTAAATGATAATTCATAGACTGGAAGAAAACATTTGTATATATATGGCAAAGTATTTGTATCTGTAATATAATCAGTCCCTAAAAGAGAATTATTAGAAATACAACATCTCTCAATATAGTATGGGCAAAATACCTGCATAGGGCTTCACAACGCCCCACACGCACAAATAAAGATACATAAATGAAATATAAAATGATGCTCAATGTTGTTAGACGTTGGAGAAATACAATGTAAACCATCACACAATATCAACACATTAGAAGGCTAAATTTAACTAAGACTGATATTAAGTGTTGGTAGTGATGTGGAACAACTGAAATGCTCACATGCGTTACTGGTAGGAGTTAAACATGGTGCAACTGCCTTGAAAACGATTTTCTTCTAAATTTAAGTGCATCTATCCTATGACCCAACCATTTTACTTATTTTGTTTACTCAACATAAGTGAGAACATTTATCCATATTTTTTTACAAAAATGTCCCTACCACTTTCATTCACAATAAACAAACACTAGACAAAAAGCAATTGCTTGTTTCTAGGTGAATAGATTTTTTTTTAAAAAAGTTATAGAATGGAATACTAATCAGCAACAAGTAAACAAAAACTATTGTTACATTAAATAACATGGGTAAATCTAAAAAATTAATTTTTATGTAAAAGATGAAAGATTCATACTATATGATTTTATTGATATGAAGTTCTAGAACAGGTAAAATTCATCTAAACAGGTGATAGGAATCAGAATAGTACTTGCCTTTGTTGAGGTAGGTGGTTTCTAGAAAATATCATGAGATGGAAATATTTTGTATCGACAAGTGTGTTGGTTACATGGGTACACACATTTGTCAAAACTCATGAAACTATACCTTAAAATCTGTGCACTTTATTCCATGTAAACTATACTTTAATAAAAAATAAAAAGTTTGATTTTGTCAATTAGTTTAATATGACTATTAGTTGTGCTATTTAAGATATCAAAAAGATCTATGGGTCTGTAGTTTTGGGAGAGTTCTATGCTATAGAAACCCTTTTAGAATTATCCACATTCAGAGTTATCCACATAGATATTAGGAATAGATATTATCTCCTCTTTCTCTACTCCTTCCTTTCTTACAGCTATGAAAGCAGTGTAAAGTCCAAGCTTTCTTAAATTTCCTGTAAACTAAGGGAAGGAATATATATTACTCTATATATGTATGGATGACAAAGTTTAACCAGCCCCAACCAAAGATAAATAGAAACTACTTCACGTCCAAACCCTTTTATAGTGAAATTGGAATATTAAATCATTACAAAATTGATCAAAGAAAAAAATACGTAGCCAAGACAACTTCATTTAGATTTCCATCTTTGAAAGTATGTACCCCAAAGAGATCAACTCTGATTTTTAAATCTCACTCAATTCTACACAGTTCTAAGGTTCAAAATGCAAAATATTGTAAAATAAAACTCAAAATTAACCAAAGTTTAAAGTAAAAATATAGTAATGATTCTGTGTCACATCTTTTGTGAGTTTAGGTAAAGGGCAAAAATAAACATGAAGAGAGATAACAAAAATGGTGCAAATTTAAGACAGCTTATTTTTCTGACATGTTGGTAATTTTAAAGCAAGATAGAGAAGCGTTAGCAGAAGTGCTTGTAATATAAGAGCAGCTAAATAAAATGATGCCACATTTAAAGTGAAGATGAAAGACACAAATTGCAGCAGACAGAAGGAGCCCTTTTGGGAATTAACTTAAAAATTCTATCACGATTTTATGTCAAGAGCTTCAGTGAAATAAGAATGAAAGAATGATGGCTTTAATTCCTAAAGCTCGTTTTTAAGTATTTGAAAAACATCATAATTGTAAAGATATTTAAATACACTTATCATAAGGGACACTCAAACTAAAATGTCATTTTTTTCTCTGAAGTCAATTATTTTCTATGGATCTTTGAGTCCAACTCTTGTGGGAACTGCCTGCTACCTATGGAAGACAAAATCCATTTCTTACTTGTTCTAAAAGATGTATCTTAGTGATTCTGAAATGAAATGTTCTTCCAAAATTAAGTGGTAAAGAAACTAAAAGGAAAAAGAAATTATGGTAGGTTTAATGTTTATTCTGTTTATATAAATAGAGACGAATCATGTTTACATTGGGGCTTATGAACTATTCTATTTTTATTGGAAATTATGAAATGACTTGGCTGGAAGAAGATGATAAAGGAAAGAGAATGCCCAGAATGACACATCCATGTGAAGCTCTGCTACATGCCCTTTTTTTTTTTTTTTTTTTTGAGACAGAGTCTCACTTTGTTGCCCTGGTTAGAGTGAATGCCATGGCGTCAGCCTAGCTCACAGCAACCTCAGACTCCTGGGCTCAAGCAATCCTACTGCCTCAGCCTCCCAAGTAGCTGGGACTACAGGCATGCGCCAGCATGCCCGGCTAATTTTTTCTATATATCTTTAGCTGTCCAATTAATTTCTTTCTATTTTTGGTAGAGATGGGGTCTCGCTCTTGCTCAGGCTAGTCTCGGCCTCCCAGAGTGCTAGGATTATAGGTGTGAGCCACCGCACCCGGCCTCATTGTGGTTTGAATTTGTATTTTCTTAATGAATAATGGTGTTGAGTATCATATCATGTGTTATTTGCCATCAGTATATCGTTTTTGAAGAAATGTATATTCCAGTGTTTTTTCCATTTAAAAAATTTAATTGTTTACTTTTTGAGTTTTAAGAGTTCTTCCTGTATTCTTGAACTAAGACTTTTATCAAATATGTGATTTGCAAGTATTTTCTCCCAGTCTGGCCTGTCTTTTCATTCGTGAACATGGTTTTTCAAGGAGCAGTTGTTCTTAATTTTGATGAAGTCTAGTTTATCACATTTTTTTCTTTTATGGGTAATGCTTTTGCTGCTGTTACATGCTTAATGCACAGAAACACTTTAAAAAAGTTTTTAGACATCTCTTTCTAAATTGCTCTGAACAACAGTGCTGAAAAGCCTTGTCCTACACTTTCCCCAAATCTCCTCAATACTACATATGCAGACTCTTTTGTTTCACTGCCTCTACCCCACTTTTCCTGTCTTTATTATGTACAAACTATCTCAATGTTAGTTGTCCAAGTAAGCATAGGTTTTTTCCCTCAGGTAACCAAATGAGAAGCTGCTATAATTATAGTGATTATAGTATCTATATAACTCTCTTTAGATGAAAACAAACAAGAACAATGTGAGCATTAGATGAGATGATACATGAAAACACTGAGTACTAAGTAAATAATAGGTATGACTATCATTATTATTGCCATTTATGCTGATTTAGCTAAATATTCACAACTGTGAAGATCGAGTATTGGTACTATAAAGATATAACCATAGTGGGCATACAATAAATGTAAGAGGGAAGGAGAGAGGGAAGAAAATGGTTTTGTTTGTATCATACTCTTAAATATTCTTTAAAATTGGAAAAATCACTTCTTTTCCATAGGTGTAGTAACCTCAAATATGAGATATCACCTAAACCAATAAGAACGTCCAAAATCTATAGTGATTTGATAACTGAGAGGTTTAGCTGTCATGACTTGATCCCAGTATTGCTCTGTAAGCCAAAAATCCTGCTGTGTTGCCTTATGGCCTTTTTTGGGTAGCTACTCTCAATATTTAAAGGACTGCTGAGATCCAGGTTGGTTCTATAGCTTTCTTTTTTTTTTTTTTTTTTTGAGACAGAGTCTCACTTTGTTGCCCTGGCTAGAGTGAGTGCCGTGGCGTCAGCCTAGCTCACATCTATAGCTTTCTTAACATGTAGTTGGACAACATTTCTAGCTTCCCAGCTGGCTTTAAGAAACTGTCTGGAAACCGGAAGTATCAGAACCAATTGAGTTCCATGGACCTGTGTTTTGCTCCGACCAGGTTTAGAGAGTACTCTTAGGAAAATAGTGGCCTCATAGAATGAGTTGGGAGGTGTTCCCTTCTTTTCCATCTACTGGAAGAGTTTGTGAAAGATTGCCATTTTTATTTCATTATAAATATTTAACAGAATTCACCAGTAAAGCCAGCTGTGTCTGGGCTTTTGAGTGAAGATTTTTAATGACTAATTTAGTCTTTACTCATTATAGGTCCATTTAAATTTTCTGTGTCTTCTTGAGTCAATTTTGGTAATTTGTCTTTCTAGGAATTTTTTTATTTCATCCAAGTTGTCTAATTGTTTTTGGTATAAAATTGTTCATAATACTCCCTTATAATTTTTAAAATTTCTATAGGATCAGTGGTGATGTGTCCTCTTTCATTCTTGATTTTGGTGATCTGTCTTCTCTCTCCTCCCCCTCCCCCGTTTTAGTGTATCTTGTTAAAAGTCTGATAATTTTTTGGTCATTTTAGAGAGATATTTTTTGATTTTACTTATTATCTCTATTGTTTTCTATTTTCTATTTAATTGACTTCCACTCTAACCTTTATTTTTTCCTTTCTTCTCTTTGCTTTGGGTTGAGTTTACTCTTCATTTTCTAGGTTCCTAAAGTGGAAAGTTAGGTTACTGATTGATTTCAGATCTTTTTCCTTTTCTATGGAGGCATTTAAAACTATAAATTCCCCTCTAAATATTGCTTAGCTGAAAATGGATAAATTTATTGCTGATTATTTTTACTTCAGAAGATATAGTAGCAGTTTGTAATCTTGGTTAGGCAGAGACTGTCCAGATATTTGTTCTGTTTGGACGTTAGGGCTGAATATTTACTACCCTGCCAAAGTTACAATCTTTAGGGGCATATACACTGTTGCTGAGAATTCTTTTTTGTCCTAAACATTTTTCCTCTAGAGAAAGTCTTACAAAGCCATTTCCTCAGCTGTCTGCCTATACTTAATCATTTTATGCCCCACATTTGTGGTTTTTTGACTTCTTGTTTTACTAGGTCAATTGTTTTCCTTGATTTCTTGAAGCTGAAGAGAGGTGAGGAAATGAGGGAAATAGTATTCCAAATGATGAAAGGCACTGGAAGTTAGAAGGCTTGAAATTTGTTCCCAACATCACTACTCGTCAAGGTCAGACATATATTTTGGATGAAGAGGGTGATGTGATTTCAGAGCTGTCAAGAAGTCATTTTTCATACTTTCTCCCTCCTACTCACCTTTGTCTGGTTAATACCCACTCACTTTTCAAGTCTTGGCTTAGATATTTCTTCTTCTAGAATTCTCTGAGCCTTGTACTTGGTTAGACCTTCTCTCTCATAACACCCTGTCTTAACTCTACCATAGCAATTACCACACTTTAGTGTACTGCTTGCTTATTTATCTGTTGTTCATGTCTCTGAAGACAGGGCCCATCGATTGGTTCATATTGTATCCAATACCTGACAGTATTTGGAATTTATGTTGAATAAAAAGAATTGGTTTCTAAAATTTAGCAATTATAGCTTTTTTCCTTTGTATGGTTTTTATTCATCAACATAAATTTGTTTTTCACATCCTTTCTGGAAAGCAGGTTTTGTTAGGAGGGAGAGAGGGGTATCTTGGGAGGCAGCGCCAAAGGTGAACTGGGTGCAGAAAGGGAAAATGGGCACACTGAAGGCAAACTGCACTGATATAATAGTTTTGGATAGTGTTGCTCCATTTACCTCTGAGCTTAACATGGTTTTTCAGAATTCTTATTTTTTGATAACATTGTAACATTTTTATATTATTTTCAATGATGAAATGAAAAGAATATATGTTTAATTTGGTGATCTCACAAAATTGAGCTGGTGACCTTTTACTTGGGAGAAATATATTCAAATTTAAAATGATCCGACAAACTGAGGAAATGAAAAGATATAAAAAGAAGGAAATTTAAGTTTGATGTAATTACCTTAGAAGATAAGTAGATTGGGGATGGCTTCATGTTCTAGGAATAACATTAATGTCTGTAATAAGCTTTAAGCATGAGAATAATAGAGAAAAATGAAAAAATTTATAAGAAAACTGTATCTAATTATATTCTTTCTAAAGAGAGGTATAATTCTATATTTTAACCTAGAATTACCACATTATGCATAAGGAATGCTTGAGACAACATTTTCTTTTGGTTTTCTTCATTCCAAAATAATTGTAAGTAAGAAATTCTCATAACAATAACACTTCACATTTGTGTATCACCTTAAATTCCTTTTGGTTGATGAAATATAACTTTAGAATAATAACATTTGTACTTTGCTTTATAATCTATATGACATTTTTTCTTTACAAATATGAAAGAAGTTCATGTTGGTTGGAGAAAATTACAAGATATACTGTATACATGTAAAAAATTATGTAAAGCATAAGGTTCTCCCACACCCTCCACCCATGTTCTCCAATCCTACTTTCCTGGAATAAATACTATTAAGAGCTGTGTAAATTTCCAGACCTTTTTCTAAGTATAAACATATTTATGTGTGTATATATAACATATATAACAAATGTGTAAATGCAAAATATCTGTATGTAAGCACACATAAATTTATTCACCATTAATTTAGTTATTTTAATCTACATAATTGTACATATATTTTTATGAAATTGTGATAGTATTTCTTATTGTTTACTAGAAGCAGAATTGATAAAATTTATTCACATTTTAAATGTTACAGGTAAATTGCCTACCTAACTGGTTTATACTCCCTCGAACTGTGATGTTAGTATCCTTTTCCCCACACCCTTGCCAATATGGATTTTATTAATCTTTTTTCACCTGATCTCTAATGAGATAAGGAATCTTATATTTCTTCTTCTGCAAATTGCCTATGTATGCCATTGCCATTTTTTCTTTACTTTTTTTTTTTTTTTTTTTAGAGATGGGGTCTCGCTCTGTTGCCCAGGCTGGAGTGCGGTGACAAGATCATAGCTCGCTGCAGCCTCCAACTCCTGGGCTCAAGGGATCCTCCTGTCTCAGCCTCCTGAGTAGCTGGGGGTACAGGCATGTTGCCACCATGCCCAGATAATTTTTTGTCATTTTTTTAGGCACAGGGTCTTGCTATGTTGTCCAGGCTGGTCTACAGCTCCTGGCCTCAAGCCATCCTCCAACCTCAGCCTCCTGAGTAGCTAGAATTACAGATGTGAGCCACTCTGTCTGGCTCTGTTTTTCATATTAATTTGTGAAAGTTTTGTATTATTAGAGATGTTAACATTTTGTTAAATATTCGTTATAAATATTTTCTCTCACTCTAACATCTATCTTTTAACTTTGTTTATAGTATGTCTTCCAAAAAATTCATTTTTATTTTGTCAAATCTTCAGGATTTTCATGTGTTCTCATATAATTCTTAAAACAAATCTATGAAATAATAATTACTATCATAATCATAGAGATGAGCTAACTGAGGTGCATAGAGCTTCAGTGACTTGTCCAAGGAGGAAAGGCACATATAGGCCTACACTGCTAGAAATGCACACCATGACAAGAGAAACTGTACAGAATAGGTGAATAGCTAAGGAGCCACAGATCAAAGAAGGCTTTAGTACCACCCTTTTCTCTTCCAGACTGTCTGTTGCTCAGGGCCCAGCCATTAGTCAAGAGTCTTTAACGAGGCTGTGCCTAAAGCAGCAGTAATAGTTTTGCAATGGCCTCTGGGTGGTTCTGGTGATATGAGGTGTTTGTAACTTCTTTGGCTTGGATTTGACACCCATTTCCCTTCCTTGCCTCTCCCTGCCAACTTTGTTTTATGGTTCTTGGCTCAGATCTTGGATATTAACTTTGCTTGCTTCATGGTTTCTGGCTCTGATCATTGGCTGTGCCTATGGATAGAGTACTGGCTCTAATCTCAGCGGATCCCCTGGTTCCAGTTTTGGCCCTGGTTGAAGGCCATCGTGCTGATACTGGTCTCTTAGGCCTTGTATCAGTGGATAACAGAAAGATGGAGAGTTTGGAAAAATGCAACAGAAAAACACTATTTTAAAATGCCCTCAGAATATTTAATGAGAAGATTTAGCTACTGGACACCAAATATCTGTATACAAGAAGAAGAAAGTTGGAAAAGTGGTATATTTCATTCATTAACACACACTTTTATTTTAGAGCACTTTATGTATAATATCTCATTTAATCCTTGTAACAATTCTGTTTGCAGATAGGGAATGTGAGATGCAGAGAGCTTAAGTAATTTGCCCAAGCTCACACAGCCAATAAGTGGCAGAGCAGGAGGTTCCACAGTCTGTCCTCTTAACTATCTTAACCACTGTGCTGTGCTGCCCCTCTTAGGTGAAAATATGGCAGAGGGTGAATGTTTTCTTTAATAATAGCTAACATTTATTGAGTGTTTATTGTATTCTAGGACATGTACTACACACTTTACATGTAAAATGTTACTTAATCTTCATGAAAGTCCTTTGTGGAAGATACTATTAATATCTTTATTTTATAGATATAAAACTTGAAGTTTAGAGAGGTAAAGGCTATATAATCAGTAATGGCAGTGCTGGAATTTAAGCATAGATCTGTCTAATGCCAGAAACTGTATTAACTAACCTGCTATACTGATCAAAAACAAACAACAAACCCGAGCTACTTTTAGTCTTCTAAGTAAATCTACAATTATAAAATCAGATATTGAAAGGCAACTTTCAGAAGTTCCTGAGAGAGTAACATCACTTGAGGACTTGGTACGGGAGCATTGCATTGTAATGGACAGCATACTGGGCCATCTGAGAGACAGGGCATCGGAGTTTGAGTCCTAGAACTGCCACCAACTCATTATGTGACTTTGTGCAAGTTAGTTCTCCTCTCTGGATTGAAGATTTATATATAAAATTAATGAATAGGAATAGAATATCTAATT
Source organism: Avahi laniger (assembly GCA_963575035.1). Lineage (NCBI taxonomy): Eukaryota > Metazoa > Chordata > Mammalia > Primates > Indriidae > Avahi > Avahi laniger. The sequence goes on along the minus strand of CAUYSK010053497.1, from coordinate 25,773 downwards.
GGAACTTTCTGATTCTAATATTCTATTGCTGCAGATAGATTATAAAAAGGAGATATTGGACTGTCTTGGAGTTTGGTTTTGCCTGGCTGCTCAGTCTGACTTCATGCTGTCTGGGCTTTTTTTGGATTCTTTTCCAATTTGATGGATTCCCTTTGCCATGGCAAGCAGATTTCCTTCCTCCCTAAGTTCCTCCTGCCATCATCGCTCTTTCTCTGGTGTGTCACCCCTTCCTCTCAACGTCTGGATTTCTTCTCTGCAGGACTCTCTGCATAGGGCCATGCTCTTCTGCAAACCACCATGCAAGTCCTCTGTACCTGTCACCAGATACTTAGTAACCTTGAGTTTTTTATTGTTGCCCATTTTTTTTTTCCATTTTCTGTAAAATTTTAAAAACTGTAAGCTTAAACTTCTTAATACACAGTTGACTTTAAATGTAGAATTATGTCCCCTCATATATGCCTCAAGGACATTCTTTTATGCCCACATTATCCTTTTATTGTGTGTTTTGTGGTTTATTTACCATATTTTACTGTCTTTGTAATAATTGTCCTCTTTTTCTTTTAGAATGATTCTTCTTTTTTATCCGTAGGTTTTTTGGGGGGGAGGGAGTGAGAGGGGTTACATGATATTATTATTGCTTTTTCTGGAACTTTTCTAATTTTGTTCTTACTAGGCAGGAAGTATTTTTTCAATATATTGTTGAGAGTTGAGGTTTTCCTCATACAACTTCTCTAAGCTTTTATTTTCATTATATCTATATGACATTCCATATTGCCATAAATTTTTAGATATATTAAATTATATGAAGTGTTTATGGTTATTATATTACTGTTTTATGTGTCTCTTATGTGTCTACAACTAGACTGTAGTTTTTTAAGGTCTGGACCATAGCTGTAGTAGCAACTCCTGGCCTGGTACCTTCATCTAGGTATGGTCCCTTCAGTGAAAACTGTGAAAAGTGTTTACCAAAACACAGTTATAAGTTTTAAACTGCTCTTCTTGTGTATATTTTTCATCCATCTCTTTTTACTCTTTCAAAATGACATATGAATTTGTTTTTTTCAGCAAATAAGTCTACTAATATAGCGATGCTAATTTATTTGGATGGACATGCTATTGTTTTCATTTAAAAAGAGAGAAAAGAAAGATACTAGTACCTGTATTAACCTTTATTATCACCAAAGTAAAGCACTAGTAGATACTTGAAGATATTTGTGATCACCAAGAAACTACCCTTTCTTTATACTCATGAGAATGAAAGAAGATATATAAAAAGAATAGGGAAGTAGAAAATTCTCAACAACTTAAAAGTGGGGAGGGAATTTATTTCAGATATATGTTTCTTTAGACCTCCAGGCATCTGATGATCCTGAGAATGAAAAGTTCACCACAGTTCCTCACAGTACAATGGAACACTTCAGTTTTTTAAAAATCTACTCATGGATTAAGGCACCACATGAGACTCTTGCTACACATTGTGCAACTCCAGAGCTGAAACTTAGATAATGGTCGTTATGGGTATAAAACAGGGATTGGTAAACTGTGGCCCATGGGCTGAATATGGCCCGCTGTCTGTTTTTGTATAGTCTGCAAGCTAAGAATGGTTTTTAACATTTTTAAATGGTTGAAAAAATATCAAAGGAAGGATAATGTTTCGTGACATGTGAAAAGTATATGAAATCCAAATTTCAGTATTCATAAATTGGAACACAGCCACATTCATTTGTTTACATATTGTCTATGGTTGCTTTTATGCTACAACGATGGAGTTGAGTAGTTGTGACAGAGCCCATATGGCCCACAAAGCCTGAAGTAATTACTATCTGGTCTTTTATAGAAAAAGAGAGGAGGCTCCTCCCCCAACAAAAGGTGGGGGGAAGACTGAGGCAGAATTCCTTTCCTGCTACCTTTTATTTCTTCCTTTGCCCTCGTATTCCCAAGTAAGCTCTCTCTTTCACACTTCCCCACCTGACTCTACCTCCGTATTCACAAACACATTATATGTTCATGAAAGAAAGAACACCAAAGTCTTTCATTATTAGGAGGGTTTGTGGTTGCTCCTAATTTTTTAAATTATGTTTTCCTTTATTGCTTTAAATCTAGAGTTTGAACCATCTGGGAAAGAACTGAGGATCTCAGTATGTACTCTCTCCACTTGTCAACAGCTAAAAATAGTGCTAAGACTGGTGAAGAGGAGTGAGACCGACCATGAAGCTTTGTTGGCCTGTATTGGGAAATTTGGACCAAATCTGACCACCATTTTTGACCACCGTTCTGGGAATCCTGTTTTGTTCCACAGTACAGAAAACCTTTAGGGGTTAAACTGCAAACATTCAATTCTTTATGAGGAAATAACATCATGAAACTAGAGACTTAGTTTGAAGGAGAAGCTGACGCTGATTCAAACAAGATTTCATTAACTAATTTGGGGAGCACTTTAAGCTGCTCTGAGCTATACAGTCCCCCCTTTTTCTCATCTCCACTGGCACTCTGAGAATCAGATCACCTGGGGAAAGCAGATTTAAAAAATTCCAGATGGTGTGTGTGATGCTCCAGCTGCGGAGAATCTCTCCCAGTCAGGCAGTCTGCCTTTCTGCCGGAACCCTCTAAAACTGTGCTGCCCATTTGTCATGCTTCTCCAATTGCAGCCTTCTGGATAGCTTCTCTTTGCCTTGTCTGATTCTTCCTCTCCAGTTTTTATCATCCCACTCCATGAGCTAATGTAGTAACTTCTCTTCATTGGCTATAAATCCATACAAGAACCTGATATAAAATATGGTTTTGTGAAGGAAAATTGGAAAACATCTGTTTTTCACCCATAAGATTCAGTGTTCACTTGTCTTATATGATGATGTGACTGTTTGTGCATGTGTGAAAAAGAAAAGAAACAGGAAGAGGGGAGGGAAAGGCTAGCATGAGAGTGAGCAAGAAAGAATTTATGCATGTGTTTTTGCAGCCAGCTGGGCAAAATAACTTCATCTCCATGTCTGCTTGATTAGAATCCTTGGTTAATGTTGGGAAAGGTCAGTCTTCCTGTCTTGAATGACCTTGATGGGGCTACTGAAGAAGTGATTGCTTCTGGATTGATACAGGCTTTGTCTGGAGTTATTCTCAGCCTGTAGTGGCAAGGCCTGAAAGCTTATTGACATTTTTTGGTCTCCAGAGGGTTCCGGTGGGTCTTCCTTGGAAGTCTGAGCACTGTAGAGGAGGTTAAAGGAAGAAGCAGATGGCAGATGAAACCCCATGCTGTTGGCAGGTTGTTGCTCTCCTTGTGTCTTTTCATTGTGGATATACCTTTCCTAATCTGTAGAATATTAAATGGGTGAATTTTGGAACTTTCCATTTTAGCAATGTTATGGTCTGTAATTGGCTTCAGGTAACATGGGACATGAGTCACTTGAGTTTTATTTCAGTTGGTACTTGGTGCCTTTTGAAATATAAATGGAAAATTATATAAATTTATAGAAATTGAATTTTTTCCATATTGTTAATTTAAAAAATCATAATAAAATTTATATATGACAAAATGTAAACATCTTAAGTGTACGATTTGATTAGTTTTGATAAAGGAATACACCTATGTAACCACCACCTCAGTCAAGATCTAGAACATTTCCATCACCCAGAAAGTCCCCATATTATTCCTTTCCAGTCAATCCTCACCTCCCAAAGGCAACCACTTTTCTGATTTCCTTTTTTTTAACAGTATGCTTGCTATTTATTTATTTACTTACTTTTTTACTTTACAGAGTTATTTTTTCCTTTTGTTTTATTTCAAAATATTGCAGGGGTACTAATGCTTTGGTTACATAAACTGCCTTTGCAGTGCCCAACAAATGTGTCCATCCCCCAGGCAGCATGCACTGCATCCATTAAGTGTAGATGTACCCATCCTCTCCTCCTCCCTCCCACCTGCCTGACACCCTATGAGTGTTACCTCCCATATGTGTACATTAGTGTTGATTGATTAGTACCAATTTAGTGGTGAGTACATGTGGTGTTTATTCTTCCATTCTTCTGATACTTCACTTAGAAGAATGGGCTCCAGCTAAATCCAGGATAATACAAGAGGTAGTTGACCATTTTTTTATGGCTGAGTAGTACTCCATGGTACAGACATACCACATTTTATTAATCTACTTATGCATCAATGGGCACTTGGATTGTTTCCACATCTTTGCAATTGTGAATGGTGCTGCTATAAATATTTGAGTACGGATGTCTTCTTTATGGAATGTCTTTTTTTCCTTTGGGTATTAATAGATACCCGTAGTGGGATTGCTGGATCAAACGGTAGTTCTACTTTTATTTCTTTGAGGTTTCTCTATACTACTTTCCATAGAGGTTATACTAGTTTGCAGTCCCACCAGCAATGTATGAGTGTTCTTATCTCTCAGCATCCATGCCAGCGTTTGTTGTTCTGGGACTTTTTAATAAAAGCCACTCTTGCTGGAGGTAGATGATATCTCACTGTGGTTTTGATTTGCGTTTTCCTGATGATTAGAGATGTTGAGCATTTTTTTCTTGTTTGTTGGTCATTAGTCTGTCTTCTTTTGAAAAGTTTCTGTTCATGTCCTTTGCCCACTTTTTAATGGGGATGTTTGATTTTTTCTTGCTGATTTTCCTGAGTTTTATATACATTCTAGTTATCAGCCCTTTATTTGACGTATGGCATGCAACTATTTTCTCCCATTCTTTAGGTTGTCTATTTGCTCTGGTGATAGTTTCTTTGACTGTGCAGAAGCTTTTTAATTTGATCAGATCCTATTTATTTATTTTTGTTGATGCTGTGATTTCTTTTGGGGTCTTGTCCATAAATTCTTTGCCTAGGGTAATGTCTATAAGAGTTTTTCCAACATTTTCTTCTAGAATTATTATGGCTTCATGCCTTAAGTTTAAGTTTGTTATCCATCATGAGTTGATTTTCGTGAGAGGTGAGAGGTGTGGATCCTGTTTCAGTCTTCTTCATGTCCAATTTTCCCATATGTCCCATATGTTCCCTTCATGTCCAATTTCTTCATATCCAATTTTCCCAGGACCATTTATTGAGTAGGGATTCTTTTCCCCAGTGTTCGTTTTTGTCTGCTTTGTCAAAGATCAGATGGCCATATGAAGATGATTTTATATCTGGGTTCTCAGTTCTATTCCATTGGTCTCTGTCTCTGTTCTTGTGCCTGTACCATGGTGTTTTAGTTACTATAGCCTTGTAGTATAGCTTAATGTCCAGTAAATTGATGCCTCCCAATTTGTCCTTTTTGCTTAAGGTTGCTTTAGCTATATGTGGCTCTTCTCTGGTTCCATATGAAGTGTAGAATTATTTTTTCTAAATCTGCAAGAATGATGTTAGTATTTTAATAGAGATTTCATTGAATCTGTAGATCACTTTGTGTAGTATAGACATTTTAGCAATGTTGATTTTGCTGATCCATGAGCATGGTGTGATTTTCCATCTGTTTATGTCCTCTACTGTTTCCTTTCTCAGTATTTTGTAGTTCTCTCTGTAGAGATCTTTCACCTCCTTAGTTAAATATATTCTTAGGTATTTTATTTTCTTTGTTGCTGTTGTGAGAGGTATTGAGTCTTTGATATGGTTCTCAATTTGACTGTTGTTGGCTATATGAATGCTACTGATTTGTGTACATTGATTTTGTAACCTGAGACTTTGCTGAAAAGATAAACAAAATTGACTTGCTTCTCACTAGATTAACCAGAAGCAGCAAAGAAAGGACCCTAATAAACTCAATCAGGAATGAAAAAGAAGAAATTAAACTGTTACCACAGAGATACAAAATATCATTTGTGAATACTATAAAAATTTTTATGTACATAAACTTGAAAACATGGAGGAAATGGGCAAATTCTTAGAAACACACAGCCTCCCTAGGCTCAATCAGGAACAAATACAACACCAGAACAGACTAATATCAAGTACCGAAATTGAAGCAGCAATAACCTTCCTAAAATTTAAAAAAGTCCTGGACCAGATGGTTTCATACCTGAATTCTACCAACCCTACAAAGAAGAACCAGTGCCTATCCTGCAGAAATTATTCCACAACATCAAAAAGGAAGGAGTCCTCCTTAACACGTTTTATGAAGCCAGCATCACCCTGATACCAAAACCAGGAAAGAACTCAACAAAAAAAGAAATTTTGCATCTTATGAATATAGATGCAAAAATTCTCAATAAAATCCTAACAAATTGAATTCAGCTGCTCATAAAAAAAATAATACATCACAACCAAGTGGGCTTTATCCTAGGGATTCAGGGATAGTTCAACATACACAAATCTGTCAATGTAATTCACCACATAAACAAAAGTAAAAAGAAAGACCATATGATCCTCTCAATAGATGCAGAAAAAATCATTTGACAAAATTCAGTGCCCTTTTATGATAAGAATGCTTAACAAAATTGGAAATTACCTGAGAATGGAAATTACCTGAGAATGATAAAAGCCATATATGACAAACTCACAGGCAACATCATACTGAATGGGGGAAAATTAAAAGCTTTTCCTCTTAGAGCTGGAACCAAAGAAGGTTGCCCTCTGTCACCACTTCTCTTCAACATAGTGCTGGAAGTCCTAGCCAGAACAATTAGACAAGAGATGGAAATCAAGAGCATCCAAATGGGGGAAGAAGAGGTCAAACTATCACTCTTTGCTGACTATATGATCTTGTATCTAGAAAACCCCACAGGTTCCGCCAAGAGACTACTAGAATTGATAAATAAGTTCAGCAATGTCTCAAGTCACTTTTCTGATTTCTGTCACCACAGATTATTTTGATTGTTCTTGTACTTCATATGTATTCTTTTGTGTCTGGCTTTTTAAGCTTAACATAATGTTCCCAATACTCATTCATTTGGTGCACGTTTCAGTAGTTCATTTTAAAAAATTTTCTGAGTTGTTTTCTATTGTAAAAATATCCCACAGTTTGTACATGGTTTTTCATGTTTACTTCTAACTTGTTTTCAGTTTTGTAGAGTAAAAGGCTTTAATTATGATAAAATCTAATTTATCAATATTTTCTTTCATGGTTATGGTTTTCTGTGTCCCATTTAAGGAATCTTTCTCTGCTCCCAAGGCTATAAAAAATGTATTTCTCATTTTCTTCTATACATTTTGTAGCTTTAGCATTTACACTGAGGATTATGATTCATTTCATATTAATTAATTTTTTTTCAGGGAGAGATTAATGTTCATTTTTTTCCTTATGTTTATTAAGCTGTTCTAGTAGCATTTGTTGAAAAGGTTATCCTCTCTCTCACTTAATTATATAGTTGAGGATTTGGGCTATTTGTCTATAACTTCCTTTTTCATCAGATTGATTTCCTTGTCATATTTTTGTATAAGGGTTAAACTGTCTCATAATATGAGGTGGAAGCATCCTTTCCTCCTCTATTTTCTGAAGGAATTTGTATACTATTTATGTTAAATTTTCCTTCAAGGTTGATAGAATTCACCAGTTAATCCAACTTGGCCTAAAGTTTCTTTTTGGAAATTAAAAAAAAATAAATTTAGTTTATTTGATACATATAGGGCTATTCAGATCTTTTATTTCTTATGAGTCAATTTTATCAAGTTGTAGTTTTTTTTTAAGGAATTTATCCATTTTATTTGTTGCCAAATTTATTGGCATAAAGTTGTTCATAATATTCCTGTATCATTCTCTTTATGTCTGTAGGATCTCTGGTGACATTCCTCTATTATTCCTGGTATTGTTAATTTGTGTTATCTTTTTCTTAATTATTCTTGCTAGGTGTTTATTAGTTTTATTAATCCTTTAAAAGAAAAACTTCGAATTTTGTTAATTTGTTTTACTGTTTGCTTATTTCTACTCTAATCTTTATTATTCCTTTCTTATTGCCTACTTTGAATTTAATTTGATTTTCCTTCTCTAGCTTCTTAAGGTGGAAACTGAGATCATTGATTTTAAATCTTTCTATTTTCCTCTAATATAGGCATTTAAAGCTATAAACACTGTTTCAGCTACCTTCCACAAGTTTTGATATGCTGTGTTATTATTATACAATTTGAAATATTTTCTAGTTTCTTTTGTGATTTTTTTATTGACCAATGAGTTATTTAGAAATGTTATTTATTGTCCAAATACTAAGAGATTTTCTAGATACCTCATAATTATTGATTTTCAATTTAATTCTGTGGTAAGAGAATATACTGTGTATCCATTCATCCTATTGGTTCTATCTTTCTGGAGAATTTTGATTAACACAGTTGTTCAAGAGCATGTTTTTAATTTCCATATATTTGTGCATTTTCCAAGATTTCCAGTTATTGATTTCTAGTTTCAGACCATTTTGGTTAGAAAAGATAATTGATATGCCTTGAATATTCTTAAATTTGTTTTGACTTGTTTTGTGGCCTAACATATGATCTATCCTGGAGAATGTTCCTTGTGTACTTGAGAAGAAAATGTGTTCTGTTGCTCTCAGATGGAATGTTCTGTACATGTCTGTTAGGTCCATTTAGTCTAAAGTGATTTCAAGTTCAATGTTTCCTTATTAATTTTCTGTCTGAATGATCTGACCATTGTTGAAAGTTGGGTATTGAAGTTCCCTCTTACTATTGTATTTCAATCTGTCCTTCCCTTCAGATCCTTTAATATTTCCTTTATATATTTAGATGTTCCAATGTTGGTTGCATATGTATTTGTAATTGTTATGTCCTCTTGATGAATTGACACCATTACCATTAATGACCTTCTTTGTCTCTTTTTACAGTTTTTGAATTAAAGTTTGTTTTTTCTGATATAAATATAGCTACCCCTGCTTTCTTTTGGTTTCATTTGCACAGAAAAGCTTTGTGCATTCCTTCACTTTCAGTCTATTTGTTCTTAAAGGTAAAGTGAATCTCTTGCAGATAGAATATAGTTGGGTCTTGTTTTTTTCTTTATCCATTCAGCCACTCTGCCTTTTGATTGGAGTATTTTATTGAAGAATTTAATACATTTACATTCAAAATATTTATTGATATATAAGGACATACTACTGCCATTTTTTATTTATTATTGTTTTGTATATAATTTGTTTCTTTCTCTCTTGCTGTCATCCTTTGTGGTTGATGGGTTTTTTTTTGTAGTGATGTGCTTTGAATCTTTTCTATTTACTTTTTATGCAACTACTATAGATTTTTGCCTTGTGCTTACCATGAAGTTTACATAAAACATCTTATAACAGGCTATTTCAAGCTGATAACAACTTAACTTTGATAGCATACAACAACTTTTTACTTTTACTCCCTCCCCATGAACATATTTTATGTCTTTGATGTCAAAATTTGCATTATTTTGTAATTTGTACTCACTGAAAATTTATTTTCACTGTAGTTTTTTTTAGTAGGTTTGTCTTTTAGCCATCATACCAGAGATAAAATTGCTTTACACACCACCATTGCAGTCCAGAGCATTCTGAATATGACTCTGTATTACTTATACCACTGAGTTTTGGCCATTCGTATGTTTTATATTATTAAGTAGTGACCTTTTGATAAAGAACTTCCTTTAGTAATCCCTAGTAGTAACGAACTCCCTTGCCTTTTGTTTTTATGGGAAAGTTTCTATTTCTTCCTCATTTCTGAAGAACAGTTTTGCTGTATATGCTATTCTTGACTCACAGCTTTTTTCCTTCAATGCTTTGAATATATCATCCCATTCTTTCCTGGCCTGCAGGTTTTTTGCTAAATAATCAACTTATACTTGTATTTGGATTTCCTTGTATGTGATTGTTTATTTATCTCTTGCTGATTTCAGAAATTTTTCTTTGTCTTTTATTTTTGATAGTTTAATTATTTTCTGCCTTGGTGAATTCCTCTGTAGGGTGGATTTGATTGGAGATCTTTGAACTTCCTGTACATGAGTGTTGTCATCTTTCTTTGGATTTAGAAAATTTAAGCCATTATTTCTTTAAGTATGCTTGTGGCCCCTTTCATCTTTTCTCTTTTTAATATTTCCATTATGCAAAACTTAGGTCTCTTGCTGATGTCCCATAATTCCTGTGGGCTTTCTTTATTCTTTTTCATTCTTTTTTCTTTTTATTTCTCTGTATACTTTCAAGTATTCTATCTTTGACCTCACTATTTCTTTTTGTGCTTGATTGATTCTGTTGTTGAAGATTTCTATTGTATTTTTCATTAGTCATTGTATTTTTCATCTTTAGGATTTCTGTTTTTTTTAATTGTTTCTATTTGTCAAACTTCTCATTTTGTTCATGTATTGTTATCTAAATTTTATTTAATTTTTATCTGTATATTCTTGTTCACTGAACTTCTTCAAGAGGATTATTTTGAATTCTTTGTCAGTCATTTTATAGATCTCCATTTCTTTAGGGTCCATTGTTAGAGCTTTATTAGTTTCTTGTGGAGGTGTCATGAATCCTCAATTCTTTGTAATCCTTATAACCTTGCATTGGTGTCTGCATAATTGAGGAGACAGCCACTTCTTCTGGCTTGGACAGGTGTTCTTTGGTAGGTATAGACTGTCACTATTTGGTGTAGCCTGTGATTCTGGATGGACCAGCTTGTAACAACTCCAGGCAGGCAGAACTTCAGGCAGCTGGGCCACTGCCTTGGCTATGAATTTGGCTGGAGCTTCTGGCTGGGCTCTCCTTTCTGGCTGAACTCTGAAATCTCAGGCAGAGTTATTGTCTGGTCACTGTGGTTCACCTTTTATCAGGCTTGACCACAGGATGTATTCCCTGGCCAGGTGGTATCAGTATTTGAGGTCTGTAGTTGGATAAAGTTGTCGGCTGGGCTCCAAAGTTAAGCAGAGTTGATGCTTGGAATGGACAGAACCAGCTGCTATACTTGGTAGAAATGCACAATTGTGGTTTGCCTCCATCCGTACGTGGGACCTTGGGATGGGCTTTGATGCATAGCGAAGAGTTGTTTAACTCCCAAATGTAGCAGAACTAGCCCCTGCTCTTTGTGGAAATGTGCTGTGGCAGCCATTTCCTCTTCCTGAATGGAGTCTAAGGGGGCTTTAAGGTTACATGGAGTGATGTTTAAATTTCTGGATATGGCAGAACTAGCCTCAGCTATTTGCCATATTGTGCTTTGGCAGGCACGTCTCTCCCTATGTGGGTCCTTGGAGTGGGGTCTGAGGCTGGGCCTGGAGGTTAGCCATCTAGGGATTCAAGCGAAGTAGAACTTCCCCTCAGTTCTGGGAGTAACCAGCTCGGCTTTATGGGTGGGCTGTGCTGTTGGCTGTTATCTCTGATCAGGTGCCACTGCTGGGAGATACACAGAGCTACCACCAAGATTTGCATGCTGGTCACTGTGATATCTGCCTCCTTGATTTGTTTCTACCTGACCAGCTGTGTTCCCCATGAGGTGGGACCAGAGTAGGCTTTCTGGGAAGCATCTTGGAATGCCAAGGAAGCTGAATGTCTGCCTCCAGTTCTATTTGCCCATTGTAGAAACCTTGAGCCCTGGGGAATCCTCTCTGTGTGACACTGTATTGACTTAGGGGAGAGGAAGGAGCCACATGGTCAGAATGAGACCATTTCTCTTACCTTTATAATACTGTTTTTATTCAGTTCTGGGATCCATGCAGTGTCTTAGGCTTACTTCCAAGTTTTGGGATTTTCACAAAGGTATTCTTATCTGTACATAATTGCTAGTTTAACTTTATGTGAGGAGTAGCAAAGCCTGGAACCTCCTATTATGCCATCTTGCTGATATCACTCCTCCAATTTTGATTTTTGAAACAGATGTGTATGTGGGCACATGTGCTTGTGTGTGTATGTGTGTGTCAGTACACCGAAAGATGAACAGAAACTTCATTCCTTTTGTTAGATTTATCTCTTAAGAGTTTGTGTCCCCCTCCTCCCCTTCATAAATACATAAAAAGATTCAGGCAGCTCTTTTTCTGGCAATGCCAATTTCAAGTATACCAGTTCTGTGTCCTGAACTTTAGGGAAGTGGCATTTGTGTTATTGAAGTAACATTTGTGAATTAGGAGACCTGGAGAATGTCATAGACCGGTCACTGGAAGATGATGTGAGAATGATGGCACCTGGTTAAGATGTTTTACTTTTACAACTATCTCCATTTTCCTGTTCTTCCCCCTTCAGTTCTTAGGTACTCAGTCTCTGGTGCTTTCAGAGTCATAGCTATCCTGATAGGGATTTTTAGAGGCATACTGTGAGTTAAATAAGAATAGGCCTATATACTATGAGTTAAATAAAAATAGGTCTTTTGGAAAATCTGGAAATTTCATTATCATACATATTCTTTCATTGTAGAATTGTTATTAAGTTCTAAACAACCAACCTATATATGGACATTTATAAAACTACTTGCTTATAAGTTGGAGTGGTTCATTGTAAACAAATTTAGATTCCACAAATGTTTAAGTGCCTATATAAAGTAGCACTATGTTAGGAGCTTTCACACATATTATTTTGCATAATCATAAAAAAAACCCATGTGTGTGTGCAGGGGTATTATTCATCCTCATTACATAGAGAGGAATTTGACAAACAATTAGAATTAACAACATTGTAGCATTCCTTAATAAGAGATGATAATAAGATATTTAGTAATTAATATGCTCATTTGATATCTGACTAAAGTATTATTATTAATTTCCTTAACTTTCATTATATATGCTGTAAAAAATATTTCTTATCATCTTATATCTATGGTTATTTATTTCAAGTATAATAGTATAGATTGCTACTATATGTACCCAGCACTCTTCTAGGAAGAACCACATATATAGAAGATGAGGGAGATATAGATCCTACCCTCAGAGAGATGTCAGTCTCAGTAGGGAAACATTATTAACCTGGGAAACAGTTACCAAGATGATACTTTAATGTAAACTACCAATGACTTAGAATATGTGCTTTTTTTTTGTAGTTCAGAATTGCGAATTCCCCTTTCCTGACTAATTATTTTTAAGTTATTTTTAGTCTACATACACTTTGTTTTGGGTCACCTAATTTTAAAATACACTCAAATCTAACCCAAAGAAATCTTGATAGTCAAAAGATGAGTAACAATGTAAAAGCTGCCCACTCAGGAGACACCTAAAGCAAAACTTTCAACAAACATCAGAAGAACAATAGATGACTTAATGAGCCTATTCACCTAAATTCAAAATTTTAGTGATTCTAGGAATATATAACTCAAAATCCATTGTACCTGGGTAAGACTCAGAGCCCTCTGTCTTGAAAATGGCTTGGCAGTCTCCCAGCAGAATACAAAGGTCTCATTACCTTCTGTTTTTCTATGTTACTTTAAATCCTACTTTACAGATTGGGTTGGGCTCAACTTGATATCCATTTTTCAAATAAGACTTTGCTAGTGATTTTTATGAAACTTAAAAGCACAATTCTTAAAAAATGGTATTAAGTTCTGAAAATGTGCTTTTTGGGTGATCCCGGAAGTGTTTGGCAACAACTGAATTATACAAAACTGAGATAATCATCAAGCTGAGAAACAGCTTATGATATATACTGTTTGGTAGAAAATTAAATAGTTACCTATATTCTAACACTGATTAGAGTTTTGACCTCTCCAGATATTCAACCTGTAAAGCCTGTAAATACATTTGAGAAGCCCAGGCCTTGCCCTCACCTTCTCTTCAAAAATTATTGATTTCACTTGAAGTTTTACATTCACAACTCTCTATAGCTACAAAGGAGCAGCTGTCTTAGCAAGTACAGAGGATGAGAAAACACTTTCCAAGGACTTCTTGGACTTCCCACTACTTAGATGTTGTTAAGGTCTTAAAATTTGTGGAGAAAATGAAAGTTTTGTAATGTTTTTAAATGAAAAGGCTAGATTATGATAATTGGCTGCACCTGTTTGGAATCATCCCTTTCCCATTTTTCACTTAACATGCTGCTGCATGTTTACTTAATTATTCGTAGAAATGTGAATGTCATCAAATAAGAAATGTATGATATTACCTTTTAAAAAATACATAAGCGGTTGGCATGTTGAGAATCATTTCCATGAAATTCCAAACTTTATGAACTAATGCTAAACATTTTCTAACTAACTGTTTCAAAGATTTGAAGAAAATGTATTACTATTAAATTTTGGTCAGATGACTAGTGATGAAAGATTATATAGTTTCATTTAATTATTTTTTTTGTTGCTGTATATGCTTTTGGGATCTTAGTCACAAATTCTTTCCTTAAGCCAATGTCCAGAATAATTTTTCTATGATTTCTTCTAGAATTTTTATGGTTTTCAGGTCTTACATTTAAGTCATTAATCATCTTGGGTAAATTTTTTTTTATATGGGGAGAGATAGGGATTCAGTTTCATTTTTCTGCATGTGGCTCTCCAATTTTCCCAACACCATTTATTGAATAGGATGTCCTTTCCCCAGTGTATGTTTTTGTCTTCTTTGTCAAAAAATTAGTTCATTGTAGGTATATGGTTTTATTTCTGGGTTATCTATTCAGTTCCATTGATCTATGTGTCTACTTTGATACCAATACCATGCTGTTTTGGTTACTATAGTCTTATAGTATAATTTGAAGTCAGGTAATGTGATGCTTCCAGTTTTGTTCTTTTTGCTTAGGATTTCTTTGGATATTCAGGCTCTTTTTAAAATTTCATATGAAATTTAGGATTTTTTTTCTAATTCTGTGAAAAATGACATTGGTATTTTGATGGGAATTGCACTGAATCTGTAAAGAATGGGCATTTTAACAATGTTGTTTCTTCCAATCCACAAGCCTTCAATGTTCTTCCATTGTGTCATTTGTGATTTCTTTCATCAGTATTTTGTAGTTCTCCTTGTAGAGATCTTTTACCTCCTTGATTAAGTATATTCCTAGGTATTTTATTTTCTTTGCAGCTATTGTAAATGGTATTGAGTTCTCTATTTGATTCTCAGCTTGACTGCCATAGTATATAGAAATCGTATTGATTTGTGTACACTAATTTTGTAATCTGAGAATTTATTTATCAATTATAGGAATCTTTTAGAGGAGTCTTTAGGGTTTTCTAGACAAAAGATCATATCATTGGCAAATAGGAATAGTTTGACCTCCTTTTTTTCTGATTTGGATGCTTTTTATGTCCTAATTAGTTAACTAAAAAGTTTCTGCACAGCAAAGGAGATAATCAGCAGAGTAAATAGACAACCTACACAGACTAGGAGAAAATATTTTCAAACTATACATCCAACAAAGGACTAATATCCAGAATGTACAAGGAACTCAAATGAATCAGCAAGAAAAAAACAAATGACCCCATTAAAATGTGGTCAAAAGACATGAACAGATATTTCACTGCAAAAAAGGAAATAGAAAACACCATTCCACCACCTAGTGATAACCATTTTTTTACATCTCTTTCTAGACCTTTTCCTATTCATGTATATGAAATATTTATTTCTAATCAAATTCATGCTCTTTGTTGTTTTCTAACATGCCTTTTTGAAACTTAAGTGTTGTAATAGGTAGAATAATATAACCCCTCCCCACCAAGATACCCATGTCCTGATTCCTGGGAACCTGTGAATATGTTACCTTATATGGAAAAGGGGAACTTAGGCTGGATGGCATTAAGATTGGTAATCAATTGACCTTAAAATAGGGATATTATTTTGGATTGTCCAGATAGTCCTAGTGTAATCACAAGGATCCTTAAAAGTGGAAGACCAAGGCAGAAGAGTAAGTTAGAGAGATTAGTTGTGATGTGAGAAGGACTTGACTTGCTGGCTTTGAAGATGGAGAAAGGGCATTATGAGCCAAGAAATGTGGACAGCTTCTAGAAGGTGGAAAAGGCAAGGAAATGGACTCTCCCCTAGAGCTTCCAGAAAGAAAAGCAGCCCTTCCAACACCTTGATTTTACCCCAGTGAGACCGATTTCACACTTCTTACTTCCATTTATGTCAGATAAAAACTTTATATTGTTTAAGCTATTAAGTTTGTGTCAATTTGTTATAGCAGCAATAGAAAACTAATACATGTATCAAAATAATTCTTCTATTTTCTGGGTTCATCCACTATAGGTTTTTTTTTTTTTTTTTTTGAGACAGTCTCACTCTGTTTTCCCAGGTAGAGTGCAATGACATAATCGTAGCTTACTACAACTTCAAACTCGTGGGCTCAAGTGATCCTCCTGCCTCAGCCTCCCAAGTAGCTGAGACTACAGACATGTAACACAATACTGGGCTAATTTTTCTACTTTTAATAGAGACGGGGTCTCACTCTTCCTCAGGCTTATCTCAAACACCTTTGCTCAAGCAATCCTCCTGCCTCATCTTCCCAGCGTGCTAGAGTTGCAGCTGTGAGCCACCATGCCTGGGCACAATAGGTTTTTTTTTAAACTAATATATAAACATGAATTTGAAAGGGATGGGGGAGGAAGTATGTGGGGATCCTGAGGTACTTCAATGGAATCCTTAGGGTTTCATGGAATTCATTTTGAACAGTGTTAAGTTTTAATAATTGAATAAGGGTGTGATTTTCTGCTTTCATGGACTTATAATTTCTTATTTGGTGATTTTTTTTCTCACCTCTTTCCTTAAGCAGTAAGTGAACAGAAGGGGACCTCATGATCTCAAGAAGTAATGGCACAGGTTGCTAAATATTGCCCTATGTGCAAATATGTGTCTGCTGAATCTAGATACAACAGCTGTTTCTCACTTTCTTACTGATGTGCTCCAAACATTCAGCAGTATCTGTGAAAAACACCTTTAAAATGGCATATTTATGATGTGACAAGTGGAGATTAAGATTATTGTGTTTATACTTGAGCGAGATATATGTGGTGTGATTGATGTAGACATTGAAACTAAAACTAAAAGCCTGGGTTGATTCATGCATATTTTGTGAATATTGTGATTGTTCTCAAGCTTAAGATAGCGGAAATTCTGGAATAAAAATCACTAATAGCTTGCCAGATTTGAACTTCTGACATTTTTGACATAAGCCTAAAAAGTGCTGAGCCAGTTCCTTTTTCATAGCTGATATGCCACATTTATCTTAGAGATGAACCTATTGACTTAAGTACAAACTGTTTATAATTGTATTTGAGGACTTTCTTAACCTTTTCTGCTTTGTTTCCTTATATTACCCTTTAATAATCTAAATATTATCAAAACTGGTTGTTTTCTGATCCTTACAACTAGTATCTTTTCCTTTACTTGGAATTCCTCCCTCTACTTAGAATTCTCTCCCATCTACCTCAAGAGGTAATGACACAAGTTGATTTTACCCTACTGAGAGTTCAAGTAGTTTTCAAATCCCAGGTAAAATTCTGTCTTCTTACATGCAACATCCTCTTATTCTCTCTGAATACGAAGGAATTTGTCTGTCTCACAGAGAAGAATGTGCCACATATTATGGAGATTGGAGTATT
Source organism: Avahi laniger (assembly GCA_963575035.1). Lineage (NCBI taxonomy): Eukaryota > Metazoa > Chordata > Mammalia > Primates > Indriidae > Avahi > Avahi laniger. The sequence goes on along the minus strand of CAUYSK010053497.1, from coordinate 8,420 downwards.
TATAAACTCCTCGGGATAGGGAATTTCTGATTTTTTTCATTCCTTTAAGACGTAGTATAAAATTTAGGTTCTCAGGAGATATTACATAGGGTTATAAGAGATTAATATTGAAGTAGAAAAATTAGGACTATGGACATGTGCCTACACCCAGAAAATTCTTCACACTTGAAAATCAGCTTTTGGTGATTTGTTTTCAGTGTTTGTATTCTGCCTTTTATTTTGTATTAATGTATGTTTATCCCTAACATAGTGGTTTCATATATTTGATATTGAAGGTTCAAAGAACTAGACTATTTAAAAGAAAACAGTACATTAGTCTCCTTGGTCACCTTAGAACAAAGAATGAGAAAATTCAACTATTGTATGTTAGTTCTGAGTTCATCGTATAATTGAAAAAAATCCTAGAAATTATTATTCCCTCTTAAGCTTTGGGAAGTTAAGGGAGAAATGAAGATTCTTTCAAGTTATGTTGTCCTATTATGGGTAAATTCATTCTTATTTTCCCCTTCAGCTGCTCAAATTAACCAAAAGCCAGCTTTCATATAAAATCAGATAGGTCTCCGCCATGTAACTTTCATTCCTCCATTTCCATTTTTTCGTAGGGAAGATGGGTTAGCCTTACCTGTTTTCATTCAACAAATATTAATTCAACACAAATGTTTATTGAGCACCTAGAAACAGTGTCTACCTTGTACATCAGTGACTAAGACAAAATCCTTATCCTCATAGAGCAATTGTTGTAATGGGGACCTTTTCCAGATTATTAATCTGTCATTTTCTCATGGAAAGTCCATACCTTCTTATCTTCCTTTTCTTCCCGAATCTTTGCTGACCTCAGCTGCTATTTTGGATTTACTGTAGCTTCTTTTGTGACTTCACCTTATTTTTGCTGTTATATTGCCCTTTAGAACACATGCTATCTGGATGCCTAACATTCTGACCTCAGTTCACTGTCATTCTCTACTTTCATTTACATATTACCATTTTTCATGGTCAGAATTTAGAACTTGCTATTAAAAGATACTGAGGAATTCTTCTGACCACATTAGTGTAACAGAGACTGGATTTACCTTCCCATCTAAAACATCTGCAATACTGGACAAAATATATGACATAATGGGTTTGAAGAAAGCACATTGGGCAGTACAGGACAGCGATCTCTGGGAGAGGGGAAACAAACAAAATAAACTTTATAGTTGTACCGTCTTACTGCTTAGAGAGAGTGGGAAGACTTCAGTATAGGGAACAAGAACGAAGGCTGAGCCCAATGGTTTTCCTGAAATGAGGAGAACTAGGAGTCCAGGGAAACTAAGGCGGCTATAGAGTTCACAGCTGCACACAGAGAGAGCTTCGTAGATCTTCAGGGGGTCCCTATTGAGTCTTCAGGTGATTACTGACCTGCATTGTATGTAATGAAACTGTCTGAAGCCAGAGAATGTCCACCCAAAAGAATCAGAGGGAACAATCTGTGGGTTTTGCACAGGTCTGGGAATAGTTTATATTCTCACCAGCTAGAGTAGAAAACCTCATATTAATAATTAATGAGGCATGGATAAATTACTAAAAAGAATATTCCCTTGTTGGTATGACAAAGTCAGTATTAGGCCAAATGTTGCTCTGGTCCTTCTTTTTTTTTAATTTTTTTTTTTTATTTCAGCATGTTATGGGGGTACAAATGTTTAGGTTACGCATATTGCCCTTGTCCTGCCTGAGTCAGAGCTTCAAGTGTGTCCATTCCCTAGATGGTGCAAACCACACCCATTAGGTGTGTATATACCCATCCCCTCTTCTCCCCCCTTCTGCAGGACACCTGATGAATGTTATTACTATATATGCACTTAAGTGTTGATCAGTTAAAACCAATTTGATGGTGAGTACATGTGGTGCTTGTTTTTCCATTCTTGTGATACTTCACTTAGTAGAATAGGCTCCAGCTCTATCCATGATAATACAAGAGGTACTGTATCATCATTGTTTTTTGTGGCTGAGTAGAACTCCATGGTACACATATACCACATTTTATTAATCCACTCATATATTGATGGGCACTTGGGTTGTTTCCACATCTTTGCAATTGTGAATTATGCTGCTATAAACATTCTAGTGCAGATGTCTTTTTTATAGAATGTCTTTCATTCCTTTGGGTAGATGCCCAGTAGTGGGATTGCTGGATCAAACAGCATTTCTACTTGTAGCTCTTTAAGGTATCTCCATATTACTTTCCACAGAGGTTGTACTAGACAAACTAAAATTTTAGAGTATAAAAATAAATTTGAATGTTCCCTAAAACACTGTGCACTTTCCTCAAACAATGTTTCTAATTAGGCATAATTAATTCAAATTAAGTATGTAAAGTCTTTAATAACTAAAGCAGGGGCAAGCAAATGTGGCTTGTGGGCCAAACTCATTGGACTGTTTTTGTAAATTTTATTGAAACATAGCCACATTCATTTGTTTACACATTGTCTATGGTTGCTTTCCTGATACAATGGCAAAGACCAGCAGTTGCAACAGAGACTGTATGACCCACAGAGCCTAAAACATTTACTATCTGGTCCTTTACACAAGAAGTTTGTCAACTCCTACTTTAAACTATACCAAGGATGACTGAGACCTGATAAATGTGATCTGTTTGCTTCTACCAAGAAAATATAACCAAATGGTCTTCATTTCATTTTACCCGTTTTAGTTCTCTTAAGTCTCCAGTCAGTGCAAGACTGATGAAGCACACAGGCATTTCTGGAACACGAGGGTGAAAGAACTTTTTCTCTGCTGATGAGCACATACCATCACATAAACAAGTGCTTCCCCACCACTTTCTCTGGTATCACAAGCTTCCTTGAGAAAATAAGGAAAGCTATGAATTTTCTCCCCAGAAAAACATACAAAAACATAAATTTAATGAATAAGCAAATGATTTTGGAATGTCACAGACTTTTATGTTCAAATACATTCCCTTGCGGAGAATTTTCACTTAATAATAGACACAAACCAATAGTTCTTTAGCAGTGTAGCCCCATAAGGCCAAGTTAATGATTAATCAGAGAGAACACAACTAATTTTAAAATGAAAAGAAACTCACCAATACTTGTTTTTATATCCTATATCTTTTTCTCTCTACCTCAACTCTCCTCCCTCCAAATTTTACAACTATCACTTCTGAGTACATATATTTAACTCTTGGAAATGTTTTCCTTATACGTGAACAGTTACAATTCTTCAGTAACATCATATAAAATGTACAACCTACTTAAATTACACATACCTCACTGTTGACTTCCTGAAGTACTTTCATCAAATCTTTTGCAATATAAGATGGGCAACTATATACACAATTAAGTAGGTTTTTCAAAGTTTCAGACAACTTCTGAAAAGATTTTAGTTTCTTTTCTTTCTGCAGGTCCTCAAATAAAGTAGCCAAATCCTAGGATACAAAAAAGAAAATTAGAAAAAACATAGTTAAGTAACTACAAAGGCTAAATGTACTAATTATGGAAGACTCTACCCAAATGATGTGACATTGCTTATAATTTTCCATTTCCCCTTACAGTTAGCTTATTATGAAAAGCCAAACACTGGTCTTTTATTCAATGAAAAGATATAGGATTGAAACATGGTATTGCTATCTTTTAAAAATAAGGGGGAAAAGATGGATATTAACAAATTGGTTTCTAAATTCAATGACTTAGTCCACTGAAATCCCAACAAAATGTCAAGAATGGAGAAAATTGTTCATGGGTACACACAGGTATGTACACACTCTTTGCTAATGAGTTTACCTGAAAAACATAGGTGGCATCTGAAGTGATCTCCTCTGCTTTGGGAACCAAATGATCTATTACCAACTGAAACGGGGACACTACTTTCCTGAGGGTCTGGAGACACTGAATGGCAGCCCTTCGGACTTCTTTTATGGGGCTTCCCAGATTAATGAGTAGAGATATCACCACTAAAATCAAAGGGAAAAAAAATTAAGTAACAACTTTTAAAACTGGAACAGTATAAAATTCACATATTACCAAAGGTATTTGATAAAAGGTTTCCTTCTCAACTCAAACTCCTTCTCTGAAGACCATTTGCTGTTTCACTATTTGTTTACTACTCCAGAAAAATGTTAGGTGTATGTTATCTTGTATATATTCTTTTGAAAATGTCCAAATAAGAGCATTATATATGCTGTTCTGCACCAAGTGCTATCACATCTCAAGGTATTTAGAAGCATTTTCCATACAAGTGCATACATATCTAAATCAAAACATTCTAATTGTAAAGTACTTCACTGTATTTTCCATATTTTTTAGATCAGTACCTTACTGGTGAAGTTTGGGTTGTTTCTAGTCTTTTGGCATCATATCAATGCTGCAATAAACACCCCAATACACATACATCCTTACAGAAGTGTGTGCAGGAAATGATCCATTTGGACGTCATGTTTTGCAAATATTTTATCCCAGCTTGATGTATTTTGACTTTACTTTTCGATGGAGAAATTTTAGTCCAATTTTTCTTTGTTTTTTTCTGTTGCTCAGGAAGGCTCTCCCCACTCTTAAGTGAATTTAGAAACTATCTATTTAGAGAGAAAGATCATATGTACTCCATGTTTTCTTCTAACAATAGAGCTATGTGTTTTTTTTTTTGTTAAATCTTTAGTGCACATGAAATTTTTGTGTAAGGAATGAGGATGGAGTCAAACTTTCAACTGTTTCCAAATGGTTAGCCAGATGTCCCATTTGACAATCCACATAAGCATCTCACAGATCTTGGATTTCAGCTTTATTATATTCATACATTCCATAGGTATTTGAAATTTGTCTATTTCTGCCAGCTAGTACTTCTAGGACTGTGTTCAATGGTAGGTGATGAATTTAACAGGAATGTTTCCCCCTCAAACTATGAAGTGAAAATGCAAGCTTTTGATTTGAGGAATATTTTTATCACATTACTCCTATTTTGTTGTCAATTAGGAATAATTATTGATTTTTAGCTAATGTCTTTTCAGATCTTTGGATATGATTATATGGGTTTTCTCCTTTAACACTAAAACAGTCAATTATATTAACACAATTCCTTATACTGAACCAATTTATATTCTTAGCATAAACTCTATCTGGGTAAATGATTATTTTAATTAATATGCTGTTAGATCTTATTTCAAAATATTTTATTTAGAATACAGGCCACATGGTCTATAGTTTTGTTTTCGTCTGTAAGCTTTGTCAATTTTCAATGTTATGCTTGTTTTAGACTGAGAATTTGGAAACTTCCCTTCTCTTTCTACACCCCACCCATTCAACAACATAGAAAAAACCTGCTTTGAAGATGTAGTAAGAATGCGTCTGTGAGACCAACTGCACTGAGGTATTTAAAAAGATGTCTCTGGGACAAAGAGATATCTAAATTCCTTTTAAGGTAATTAGTTATTTAGGCTTTATTTCTATTGATACGAACTTTAGTGATTCAGATTTTGCTAGAAATGATCTATGCACCTCTGAAATACTAAAAAAGAACTTGATAAGCTTTCAGACCTGAGAAGTTCATATGGGTTGAGCATCCCTGATCCAAAAACCCAAAATCCCAATGCTCCAAAATCTGAAACTTTTTGAGTGTCAACATGACACCACAAATGGAAAATTCTGCACCTGGCCTTATGTGATGGGTTGCAGTCAAAATGCAGGCACATAACAGTTTATTCAGCAATCTCAAGGCAAAAAAGATCCTCTTGGCCCCCTTCAGCTGAGATATATCTTTTCTGTGCTCACTCAGATCCTTAAATGCGAGCATGTCCACAAAGGGTAATAAAATGGTTCAAGGTACACAAACTTTGTTTTGTGCACAAAATTGTTAAAAATATTGTCTAAAATTACCTTCAGTCTATGTGTTAAAGGTGTATATGAAACATAAATGAGTTCGGTGTTTAGACCTGGGTCCCACCCCCAAGATATCTCATCATGTATATGCAAATATTCCAAAATCTGAAAAAATCTAACACTTCTAATCCCAAGCATTTCAGATAAGGGACATTCAACCTGTATCACCCTATGAAAGTTCGAAGTTCTTTCTAGTCCTTATATAAAGTTAATTTATAAAATAAAATTAGAAATGAATAGCTGAAAAACTGAATTCACACAAGAGACAGCATCAGGCCAAAACATCTATTTGTTAACATTCCCTATATGGTAGAGCTGAGCTTCCAAAAAAAAATCCAAATTCAAAGCACTAACTACTAAGGTTATCATGTTCAAGTGAGGTACTGAAACTTAACATAAATCAAAACTACATTATTTAAGCAATCGGCTTTTAGGAATGTTCTTCCATTTAAAATCTATGTAATTTCATCTTCCCAACTAATTTTATTTAGATTTAAAATAGCACATTTTACATAAAAATTGGAAAAATATTTGAAGTTTGCTTTAAATAATCATGCAAATAAATTACTATATTGACATTAGGCATAACAAACAAATAAAAGGCAGCCCCATCTTACAAGTGATAGTACAACAAATTTTATTTATTCATTCAGCAAAGACTTGCTATATGCAAGACTCTGAGAGTATGCACCTGCATAGAAAGTAACAACTGGTATTTAGATTCCCAAGCCAATAACAAAAACTTAATCCATATAATATCATATTACATTATCATAATGTTGTATGTATTATATAATTGTAATATTGTCTATTTTAGTAAATATTATATTGCTATACCTTTTACTTTTGAACATTTAATGACTATATTAATATTATAATTGTAACATTATATATTTATATATTACATTATAATATCAGTACCTGTTACCTTTGAACATAATATTTTAATGAATATATTAATTATAACATATATTTACATATAATTAATATTATATTACATTATAATCACAGTACGTTTTACTTTTGAACTTCGTAACATTTTTGTAAATATATTAAAACAGATACCAGCCAATACTTCTAGACTCCTCACAGACAAGGTATGGCTAGAAGCTCACTGTGGACCCAAAGTGGAGAGCCCTGAGGACAGATGCAATAACTAAGTGGCCTTCTACTTGATGCCCTCTGTGACTCTAGTGTCCTGTCTTTGAGCTTCCAAGTGTAACAAGCTGCATTTCTCCTGTGTTCAGGAGTACTATGACAGGTCTACCACCATAAATGCAGAAGTACTTCAGGGGCAGGCAGGGAGCCTGTCTAGTGGCAATACTAGTGGAAAAGCATGAACAGCTGGTGGTGACAGAGCATAACAATGCTACTTTGAATACCTGGAGAAGATATGGATGCCAGTTGGTGTTTACATTGTGTCTTCTGAGAAGAAAGCATTGCACAGCCTACATATAGAGCTTGAGTCTGCAGTGCGGTTTTCACACTGCAGTTAAGTGGATTTGAAAGGCTAGAACCACAGGTCCATAAAACAGAAAAGAACTTGAATAACTCAGAAACATCCTCTAGATGTACCTAATTAAAGAAAAAGACAGTAAAGTTTAATTCTTATTCAAATAAGTAGGTTCTAATCCTTTCATTAGTATACAATTATAAAAAATGAATAATTTAATGCAATGTTTTATTTCATCTAATCACTTAAAATTATTTCATACTTCATATTTTAAACCAATTGGGAAGGATGTCAATGAAGAGTGATATTCAGAAGCCTCACTATAACTTTTCACTTGAAAACACTTACCAAAAAAGAGGACACTAACCAGAAAATCTAGACAAGTGGTGTATGGGAAGCCTGATTAAGAAAGGACCTTGAAGATCATGTGAGTAATGCCAACTGTGTCAAATGCTGTGGAGACAGCAAGTCAGACAAAACAAGAACTGATCACTAGGCCTAGCAACATGAAGGTCGCAGATACCTGGTACGAAATTTCCCAACTGAGTGACTTTGCATGTGCTAAATAACCTCTCTGAACATCAGTTTTCTCATTTGTAAATGCTATTAACCATACAAAGACTGGGCTGTTGTGATTCTTACATATAAATAATAATCAGCAGGGGTGTAACAATGATAAGTCTGTTCAACTTACTGATTGGTGTCTGATTACAGTACTGCTTTACAGAGCCTGTGTTTACTATCACATACTCTTCACTGTTTAAAAGTCTAGTCTACTTGCATTTTCATTGTAAATGGTCATAATTATTAATAAAACAATCTACAATGTTGTCCTCTTTTTTGTGTTGTTGAGACAGAGTCTCGCTCTGTCACCCTGGATAGAGTGCAGTGGTATCATCAAAGCTCACTGCAACCTCCAACTCCTGGGTTCAAGTGATCCTCTTGCCTCAGTTTCCTGAGTAGTTGGGGCTATATGTGTACACCACAACACCCAGCTAATTTTTCTATTTTATTAATAGTAGACATGGGGTCTCACTCTTGCTCAGGCTGGTCTTGAACTCCTGGGTTTGTGTGATCCTTCTGCCTCAGCCTCCCAGAGT